>NW_011627383.1:237742-371487 GCF_000204515.1 Acromyrmex echinatior | reverse complement strand
TATATACGTAGAACAAATATTCAAAGCTTCTTTCAATCATTTCACCTTGAATTCGTACATAACCCTTATTTAAAGATATCGAATTGCAAATTCTATCTGGTAGTTCTGTGAGATGTGGGTGGTACCGATCGCCAATGGGCCATACGAAAAGATCAGCTCGCCAGTATAAAAGGGGTATCGTTGAAGGCCTTAGAAGCAAACGCCCATCGGTCCCATAATCGGAGCTCACGCTTGTCTGATTGCAATAGGTGTACGACGGAGACTCACGCCCGGGTCGTCCGATGCAATTCCTCGTGATGTGTGTGTGTATTCGGTTTCACTTGTCATGTCTCCACTCAATCATTAAGCAGACAATGCATACAACGCCGAATTTCACCTCTTTTCAAAACGGAAGATCGCCACCGCCCCTGGCCATTGTCTCTTATATATAGTCTTCACGAACATCCGGTTTTTTGCAAAACCGGAGATTGCATATACATATACATTTCTCTTTCCATATTCTCTCCAAATGCATTTTATTTCTTTAATTCTTAAAAAAATAATCTTGTAAACTATTCTAAATATTACTATTTTTACTATATATTATATTTATGTGTGTATAATATGTAGACTACATATTATAACATGTAGAGGACAGCTTCCTATTGTGAGATAGGCGCCTAATATGAGATAGCGGTGTTTCTGCTAAACTAATAGACGCTATTGGTTCCATCACGAATTTATTGCTTTTGGATTGAAAATTGTTTATTAAATTTAGTAGAAAATTCATTATTAGATCATGCCTGTAATTATCATAAAAAAAGATTTTAGAATTTGGATATCTTCAAGTTTCATTGAGATGAGCCTTTAAACATTGTTTATTATTTAATGAATATTTGGTAATAAATTCTTCATGTAGTGATTGAGTAATGTCGTACTAATAGAAAAATACGGGATATGTGTTGAATTGTTTAATTACAGAAATAGATTTGATGGTCGCAAAACCATAAGGCATGGAAATCGTAATACGATATGCCAAGGTATTTCTAATATGAAATAAGCCATGCTCCCATGCATAGTGAAAATCGTTGCTAAAGTATAAATGTTATTATACAATAATAAAAAGGAAAACTGGAATGAACGTCGAATGCCTATTTCTGCGATACTTGATTTCAACTATCTGAAGACGAGTTCTGGAAATAATGTATCGCATATTTATTTTTCGCGCACTCTGGCTGTGTTGGTTTGTATTTAAGAAACATTAAATAAAGTTTTTTAATTGCAATACTGATATATCTTGCGTTTTACTATCGATATTTCAGGGCATCTCATTAGGAGCACAATTTTTTGACTATGAGATTTGCTCACTTTTTATATTTCTTTAATTTAAAAAAAAAATGAAATTTGAATTAAATTTTATAATATAATTGACATTATCTTAAAGCTTATTAAATTCCCTTCAAAATGACCTATTGTTTTTTAAATTCTGCCCATAGACTTATAGCATTTATCCAAAATGAACTTGATCTCATAATAGGGGCCTTTCCCCTATACATATTTATTTATTTATTTATTTAAAAAATTAAGGTATTTGTATAAATTATACATATTTAATTAATAGTGTATTATTTACACATATATGTATATTAATATATTACAACATATTACATTAATGTGTGCATATTATATGTGTTTAAAGATTAATTTATTTTATCTTGATTAAACGAGTGAATGTACAGATTGCTCATTAATTATATTCTGAAACATAATAATATATTATAACATTCAGTTCTATATGGTACACCCAATGTCTTCACATAAATACACAACCAAGAAAAAAAATAAGAAATAAAGCCCATAACGGTCAAAGCTGGATCTTTAGCTCCATCATTTCCTATTGGTTGTGTATTTACATGTATACGATCCAATAAGATTCTTACTCTCTTCATATAATTTTATAATATACTGCAAATCATTAAGGCCTGACAAAATCATTTTTAATTTTTAAAATTTTTAATTATATATCAATAAATGAACATTAATATACATATAATACAAGTCTAAGGCAAAATCCAAAAGGGATCCGTCTCCTCGTTAAACTGACGATATCGCCTTTCATTTTATCTTATTGCGAAATGCCGATCGAGAAAACCAAGCCAAGATCGTCTCGTGTTGATCTTCGCGTCGATATGATCTCTGCCGATACCGACACGCCGGAATTAACTCATAACGTGGAATGCCCGCCCAATTACGGATTCCAACGAAAAGGGGAAGAACGGAATCGGTAGCTATCGTGAATATCGAGCACCGAAGCATCGGCAATGCAGAATAGTGCCGCGATCGCATCTCCTTTTCAGAAACTTGATACGCGATCTTCTGTCAATTATCCTAATATAAACAGCGATGTCGATAATATCGGTCGTTGTGCCGCCAGAGAATAACAATATATTGTTATCGTTTTTACTATTTTATTTTTACCTCTTACTTTTATTACCTTGTGCACTTTTATCATATATTTTATAAATTTACATTAATCTAATAAAAATTTCTCACATAATCTATAGATTTCTAAACCAAATGATACGCGCGCTTTATAAATCAATATTGTCATGGAACAATAAAATAAGAAAAGAAATTCGAACGAAAAAGGAAGAATGAGCATATATGTATCGAGGGTAGAAAGCCGGAGGGAAACGCGGAGATGAGGTACAAGAGGTCCGGGTAGTGGGCCCCACTGTGACGCCAGGGAGGGGTTATACGCGTTTAAGCCCGGTTCTCTGTGGTTCCCATGGATTCCAGGCGGGTATCTTCAGCGCGGATCGACAGCGTGGACGGAACAGGAGGACGCAGGCCAAGGAAAGAGAGGAGGCCTGCCTGCCATCGCTCGCGATATCTTCTGATGCATCGCCTCACCTTTCAGTGCGTATTTAAACGATACGATAGTTTTATACGAGCGATCTGATATCGGGACTTTGAGAGCGGGAGAGAGGTCCGGCTAGCTCTCCTCTCTTGGCTCCCGGCGTGGCCGTATTCACCGCTTCTTCGTTCACGAGCGGAGATCGATCGCTCGCTCTGTCTCCGACTCCAACCTTCGCTCGAATCGACGCATCGGCCCTTTAACATGACGGAAGCATCGAACTCTTTCGAGCTCACGCGGCCGGATCGTTTACGAGAGTCTCGTGAACTGCTCTTTTTTTCGCAGCCTCCTCCGCTCCTCTAGAGGCACCGTTAAGATCAATTCTGAATCTGGATGACTCTCGAAAAAAAAAAAAAATACTTAGGAAGTTTTCAAAATCATGACTGACAGTCTAAATTATTTATCTTTAAAATATCAGGAAAATTATTTTAATTTATTAAATTACCGCACGTTAATACTTTAGATCTATATTTCTGAATAACATTTATAAAATTGGAGAGCTTACTGCAACAGTGAGCTAATCCACATTTTCCGTAAAAACGGAGGAAATAACTTTAAAGTTAAAAAGATGGGAAGTAGATTAATCCACAGTGAGAAGATCCATAGTTTTTACAACTGTTGCAGTAAACCTTCAATTCTTCTCGCGAGGGAGAAGAAAAAAAAAAGATAGAAAGAAAGATCTTTTAATTCTAATAATAAACTTTCAATTTTTTCATTTTCAACAATCACAACCTCAAAAATATTTGTTTTATACTATTACCAGTTATCTTTGCCGAATAATCTAATATGTAACCATATTTTATCTTTATATATATAATGATTTTAATATTTGGACTGAAGCAGACCTCACGTCAGACATATTTATATTAAACAAAAATTTTTTGTGGAAATACAATCGTACGGTCAAAGGCCGTTCAATTTCACATCTTGTAATATTTTTCATTCTCGAATGACAATTCGTCTGAGTATTTTGATGATCGCTTCGGTGCTCGGAGAATGCTGGAGGTGCAGAGGAACGACACATAATATAAATCACTTCGAATCAATTAAACACGAGGCATCGCAAGCCGATGATCTCGCGATGCCGCCAGCTGCACCTGTGGGCCCTTCGTCTCGGGTCGTCCGGACGGTTCAGCCAATTATCAGCATTCCAGGGCATTATCCTCAGAGCGGGACTTACGCTGTGTTTAATTGCAAGTGATCATCTTCTTCTTTTTCAACCCTTTCGCGTCTTCTTCATCTCCCGCTCGCAATATTCTCTTCTTCTCTCGTTCTCATCATTCCAGATGAGAGAATAACTCAGCCGACAATAAAATGCAACCGTATAGAGGATCATTTTATTTCCTGAACCCGAAGAATATTTTTTCGCGAATTTTCGCTGTTTTCTTAAAACGTATAATTATTTTTAATTTACTCATATCACGTTGGTTTCGTAAAAAAGTAAAGATAGTAGCACGAGTAACGTCACAAAGTAATAAACGTAGTAATAAATGAAGCATAATCATTTATGCGACTTATAATTTCAAATTAATATTTTAATATTTTGTTTAATCGAAAGAAATTAAATACTAGTAATTTAATATAGTATTATATAAAATTTAAAATATACAAATAATTATGTTAATTTTGTTCTTTATTTGCAAGTAATATCGCGACAACAATATGTGAACATTGTCTTTCAAACATTAACTTCAACAAGTGCAATGTGTAATACTCATTGAGTATCCAGAAAGATCGCTGAGGGTCAAGCATTCGCGCAAGACGTAATGGTCGGCATGCACTTTCCAGTTTTATGAACCTCTCGTAATGTTAATAATGTCGGGCATATTATCCGAACTTCTTAATGAGGGATCAAGACGACGTACAGAGATCCCGTTTATGGGTAAAAAGAAATTACATCGCTTGTCCCGTGACACGCGTTGCATCAGCGTTGCCACTTGACGTATGCATAAATATACACGGTGTATCAGCGTTCGGCGTTCTTTCAATATTACTGCATCAAAGCGAGGAATGTCGCGAATGAACGTTCCATTTACCGCGGACATATACATGTCGTGCCGTTGAAATGATCGTAATACATTTTCTCGTAAATTATTATATAACGTCGGTCGTGGATCACATGATCGTGTAATGCCCTGGTATACTGTCTTATGCACTGAGTGTTTTTATACTTATATTTATGCAGGATTTCAATATGTGGCGCAGTAAGTAATAAATCTTGAAAGAACGAATAAATTAATAGTAATAATATCTAGATAGATATTATGCTAAAATGAATTATAATTCGACAATGGAACGTATTACAAGATGCAAAATTAATTTTTATAGGAAGGGAAAGCCACAATAATGGCGTTAAAATGATGTATTTTGAGGAATACCTACAATAGCTTTTGCATGAAATATTGTACAATAAAAAAAACGAATTATAACGTATTTTACTCAAGAGAGAGAGAGAGAGAGAAGCTGTAAGATTTTTAAAATAAATGCTCTCTAAAGGTTATACATTTTTTTTCACTTATTTTTTTCCTGTATGAGTAAACATGCTAATTTTCCAAGAAAAATCCTAGAAAACTTAAATATAATTTAAATTACAAATACTTTGCCGACATTTAATTACAAATACTTTGTAATTAAATAAAAATTAATTTCCCATTAGAAAATAATCTAATATTTTAATTTGTACTTTATAATCGTATCGTAACTTAAAAAATTGAATTTTTTAATATATCTTTTATAGTCTTAAAATTAAAAATAACATATCTATAATAATATATTCTTTATAATGCTGTATTAATGCACACGTTATCAATATCTAATATATATTTATAGAATATGCAAAAGTATGCGAAAGTAATTGCATATATAGCTAAGCACGTGCATTTTTGCATAGGGTTAACAAATCCCTCGTAAATCTCGCGGTGATTAATCGGTTGGATTATGCAAGCAATTTGCGGCGATGCGTCGGACCGCCATTGTAGGAATTACGTCGCCGTTGTACTCGATCGACGCACGTAGATGCTATCGATCGTTCTCAATGCTACAACGGGGTGATTTGTTTAGCAATGAGACAATCTATCGGGCCGATTCATGCACCGATTCATGCGCAGTAGATCGTACTTAGTATTGATCTTCGCGTTTAAGAATACGTCTCTCCTCGCCTTTCTTACTTACAATACTACAATTTGTCCTTAACACATTTATCGTAATTTTTCACTCTTATTATGATGAAATAAATTAATTTAAAAAATATTTGGGGAACACATAAGTTGATAAAGTTATAAAGGATTTTTTAAAAATATTGGCAACTAATAAAAATATTATATCTTGCATTACTATATCTATTTATTTTATTTGATTATCTAATATATATTTAAACATTAGAGATGTCGCTAGACAAAAAAAATATGGCGTGTTATTTTAACACAATGTTCATGTAGAATATTCTTATTTATGATCTCTTTCTTTATAAAATAGCTTGCCATATTTCCTACATGTGTGCATCATTTTTGTACCGCATAATATCGTAAAAGTACGATGTACCAGAGAGCAATGCAGAAGAAGAAAAAGAAAAGGACAGAGGAAGGAAAGGAAATAACATTAGACGCGCAGGATGTAGGCGAACACGGGAAAGGAAAGGACAGACGACGTTACAGCAAGACGAAGCAGGTTAAAGCGAAAAGAGCAGCGCGAACGGCGATAAATCTCGACGGGCATCCGTAAATAAAGTTGAGAATATTCAATGAGAGAAGAAGATAGCGCGCATATAGGGCTGCAAGCTGAGTGCACTTGCAGCGAGGTGGAGGATAAGAGGACAAGAGGATGGAGAAGCGGCGCTCGCGCGAGTACCAGATCTTCGCTGGCCCGCTCTTCGACTCTCCGAGATCGTAGGGGAGAAAATCTTTCCAATAAATACCGCGAGGAACGGACGCATGAATGCCAGCAAAAATCGCCGAATGACCAATTGCGGCGGGAGCTCCTCAGGCGCGTTCACCTTTTCCCCGAGATTCCAGCGGATTTTTGAGAACTGCCGCACCATATCACCGCTGGTGATTCTCTGCTCTTGCAGGAATTTCTCTCGCTCCTTCTCTTTCCTACACTCACCGTTCTCGTCAAGCATTCTAAGTTCCATTCGCCGTGGCGTACCAAGCACGCCTCATCGTCGCACGAGATATCGCGGTAATTACGAGATATCAGGAGTGAATCGAGAAAAACGACGCTGGATCGCACTATTATTTCATCTATCATCTCCCTTTTCGCATAATAAGAACAGAACTATTCGAATTGTACGCTTTTTACACACATTTTTTATCGATCATACGTAAAGTTTGATTGTCCTTTGCATATTTCAATTAATCAAACTATTTTTTTTCTTTCTTTTTTTTTTTTTAAGGAACAGTTAAAGTTTCCTATTAATTAAATTACAATCAAGTTTTGCGTATCGAGGATGTTCGATAAAGTATGAAAATTTACATATCATATGTCGCAGACGTGATTTATAACTATAACGCGAGAGAATTGTGCGGGGAGAAACATTATCGTCATCTCGTCGGTAAAACTCGCGAAGGAATGCACCGAAGTTTGACAAAAACCCATAAGATACGACGAGAGGAAGGCAATATAAAGACGACAACAGCAGTGGTGAGTTCTCCTTCCTCGGTTTCTACTCGTTCTCCTCTCGACGTGGAATCGACGAAGCATTCAAATGTCAGGCCGAAGAAGTCTAACGGAGTAACAGATCTGTCCTGGTCCCGAGGCGTACTTTTTTTCGTCGGTTCTCTTCTGTTCTGCTATCTCCGTCTTCTACCCTCCCGCGCATCCGGAACGAAGTTAAACGTACGGTAGTCGAGATACAATAAACGTACGGGACACTAAACTGTTTGCTGTTGTCAATCCTTTGTGGAGACGACACCGGCCCAGACGTTCTCGCGGTGCAGGGAGCCCATTTGCTCTTTCAAAGTACAGTTCTTATAAAGCGTAATCGCGCAGAAAATTCATTCTTGCTTCTACATTCATTGATATATAGTTACAAAATAAAAAATTCGCGATCAGTGAATAAATGCAACTCGTACAATTATCGCTATTTCTATAAATGTCAGTTAAATTAATTATTTCCCCTATTTATATCGATTATAAAGATTAATTTCAATCAATAGAGATAAATTGTACTGTGAAATATATGTTAATTGATGGGACTTTTTTTATGCGCATGCAGTCGCGCCTCGTGTATTTTGTTCGCTGTTTATAGTTTCGCCAGGAGTGCACACAGTTCACATGCGGTTAACATCGAAGCTAATAGTGTTAATAATATGACGTAGGTTTTCGTCCTCTCACTAAGGAACGAAAGAAAGAAGTCAAGACTTCTTCTCTCTTTTTGTATTTATTTCTCTTGGGATATCGCGATATGATGCCTGTCAGGACCGGTCGTATGAGGTATCTCTTTAGTCATGGATAATTTCCTTCCTACCGGTTTCTACGACCGTTGGAAGCGAGAAAAATCAGGCTTTTCCTTCGTACAACACGCTTCCATGATCGACGCTCATGGTTGCGCCATTGTTCCTCTTGTCACGAGAGTGCCACTGCTATACCATGCTTTATGAATGATTCATGTGGGCCAACTCGCTACGGGCCAGCATCCGGCTGTGCTAATAATATTTCGTGCACATCTTTGGCAATATTGTGTGAAAGCCAGAGGCAAGGAAAACCCCCCCATGGCGACATATTCCTGAGAAGTAGCACCACGGGTGATGGGTACTGTGAGCAAAGTGCTCTCGACAGATATAGCTTGTAGTCACGTCAATTGCTTTTGCTTCACTGACCTTGCTTAGAATTAGAGAAGCAAGGTCAGTGTACTGCCCTAACGCGATTACAGCTCGTTTTTAAAACGGTTTATATAAATCTTTCCAAATTTTGATTTATGAGACATTCCTTTAAGTTCAGATAGAATCAAAATACATATGAAATATTTGACAGATAATATCTGTAATTATTTCAAAATTCACAATATTTTGGATAAATTAATGTATCTCGATATTTCATTATTAGTATTTAATTAAGAATATTAATTAAGAATAAGAAATTATTTTTATATTCTGCATTCGTTAAAGTTCAAATAAATTTGATCATTTGTGTATATAATACAATATATTTCTTGATTTTATACCATATTTAATATTTGTAATTATTATTATTATTATAAGAATCATTAAAGCTGTTACATAAGATTTTTTTCACAATAAAATTTATCAAACAATTTTTCTCAATTCTCGAAAATAAATTTTATCAATTTTTCACACATTTATTGTTAAACGTTCACCCATTTATTAATGATCGACAAATATCGACATGAACGAGTAAAGATTCACAAGGTACGAAACAAACTCGCGAAGCCCGAACGACGCAAAGGACAAATATCTTTTAAAGGCCTTTTAGTAGATGTTTGACACGTACACGTGACGTTATTTAATTTCCGTACGTGCGAGATGGGAAACAGGAGAGGCGCGAAAACGGGCTGGGAATCCTATATGGAGCGCATTAGTTAGCGCCGCATTCGCGAGGCGACGAAAACACTTAGCGTTATGCCGCTAAATCCGTTTCAGTCCTTCTGATTATCGCTGCTTCGTGTTCGCGTGAATTTCAACGCACGGTCTTAACCCGTTTAAGGGACAAGTCAGGGCCACGAATCGTTAAAACGCTCAACAATATTCGCGTAGAAATATTAATTACCATCAATCAAACGGGAAGCATAATCAAAGGCTGCATAAAATATTTAAAAAATGACTGAATAAAAATTAATATTTACAATGTTAAAGAAGCATCATCTTCGTGGAACTTGGCATTGAATTCCTCAGATTTGATATTTCACGCCCTCCGCGTTTCCTCGTGCTTCACACATTTCTGTGTTCTATAAAGAGTCATCCAAAGATCGTAAAATAGGATGAGCCGAAGATTTTACGAGCGATATTAGCGGGATCGCCGGCACCCTCACTGTCGAATAATTAGTCCCCGATTTAATAGAGGTTCCACTAAACTTGCTGCCCCTCTATCCTATTAGGAATAACCTCAGCCAACCCTGTTGAGAACCATTCGAAAAACGACTGCCGGACCACCGTCGTGGAGAAACTGCGGTAACATTTTTTTATTACGCGTAAACTGTCCTTTTTATTTTCATCAAAAGTTAACGGATCAAGAGATTCGTTCATCTTTTCTTATTCTTCTCTTCATTTTCTCAATAATTTATATATATATTTTAATAATTTACAGCGCTCGAGAGAAGCTATAATTATTATACATTAAGATTATTATGTATAAATAACAATAATTGTAAGTATTGCATTCCAACGACAAAAATAAATAATGTGCAAAATCATTTTTCAGGTAAACGATTTTCACTACGCTATTGAAAAACATACATGTGTTCTGAGAAATTTCAATTTGCAGAAAACAAATTATTTTGCGACCGCTCTCACGGAAGGAAAGCATCGCGAACAGACAAAGGCACGACTAAACTCGAGTTTATTAATGCTCCAAGGTGAGCATCCTCGTTAG
The DNA here is from genome assembly GCF_000204515.1 of Acromyrmex echinatior. The sequence goes on along the minus strand of NW_011627383.1, from coordinate 361,046 downwards.
AGAGTTGGGAAACCACAAAGAAAAGAAGTATCTCTAAAGTAGTCCCAAGATGGCAAAGCATATGATCAATCGCGATAAGACAAAGTTGCCATGAGAGCGATCAATCTAATTGTAACGATGAATCAACGTGATGTAGCTAATTGCCTCTATCTTCAAATCTGCGACTTATAATGGCTGCGAGAAAGTTCTTTCGGGAAAGCCATAATGCGCAGCCTGTTAACCTCGGACTTCTTCTCAATGAAAGAATAAAATCATTACGTTATGACTCTGGCTACCCCTCTTCTCCTTCCACTCTCAGAGAGAAAAGAAGAGAAGGAAAAGAGAGAGGACAATTTGTTGATTTGGAGGAGGCGGCCACTTAGACGACCGTTTGCTTCGTCACTCCGTGAATTCTGTGGAATCTCGGGATGAATGAAGAAAACCACTCTCTTAATTTAGTCGAAACCCATCGATTCGACGATCGTACCTGCCGGAGGAGAACTCTGCGCGGGGCAACACAATAAATTCCTTCCTCCTCCGCTTCCCTTTACTCCAGAGGTAGCTCTTTCTACGGGTTTTTGACGCCCGTGTTCGTCTTATCGCGACACGCGGCACCCCTCAATTAAGAGGTGCTGCTCGTCCACGAATGTTATACCAGGCTCCGGGGGCCCCCGGGGTCCCCGGGACCACACAGCGGGAGCTACCTGCTGGGCCTAAACTATCGGCCGAATCGCGCCCATAAAAATTAAACGTCGCCAGATAAATAAACGTCAATCGGGAATTAAGATAGGCGCCGCCGGTAGCATGGATCCTCATACGCTTTTTCCCTCCCCCTAACCCACCCGTTAGGAATTTTTCCCCAGAGATGCATCCGAGAATGGACGATAGATAAGCAAGTCTCTGATGTATCATCAGTCGAATTTTCGGTTTGGAAAAAAACTTACAAGCATCTGTCTCTCTGCGAGTGTATCATTACTAGACATTATCGAATGATCATACTTAATCTGAAATACGTGACATAATCGGGCAATTTCATCAGTTTTAGGAAAGTTTTTCAAGTGAAATAATTCTTTATAAGTACACACCAATTTAAGTAAGTAAAATGTGTGCCAATTATTTGGTGATCTTAAAATAGTTCTAAACCGAAGCTGGAATAGTAATATTTGTACAATAATATTAAACTGCTTGTCAATTTAATATTATTGCGAATAAACATCTTAGAAAGCTATACATATAATAATTTGATACTAATAAGCATCTTAAAAACTATAAATAATTTATTGCAAAAAATGTTACTTCATCCGGTTTCCTTATTTATAATTCTATATTTAGAATTTTTATTTTAATTCTGTATTTACTTTTATAGACAAAGACTTGCAAAATATAAATAAAAATTATTTCTATAGTATGTTATTATTTTAATAATATTCATTTTATTAAAATACTTCAATACTTTATTTATATTAGGTGTTGGAATTAATTCGTAGCGTTTTTTAATGAAAGAATGTTATTTATTTCACATGAGCATTAAAAAATACATTAATGAAAGTACTTCCTAATCACTTGTAAAACGCTACGAATTAATTCCAACACCTAATATTACAATTAGATACTACATCTTATTGCTTATTATTTCTTCAATTGTTTAATTCAAATAAAAACAGTGAGAAGCTGAAAGTTTCCACCAGAGCTTCCATTATTTTTGTTATTCCTTGATAAAAAAACAAAGTATTTATTTCTTATACATAACTTATCTATTTTAAACTTCCAAAGAGAAAAGAATAACTCGAATAGGATTCGGTAGCCAAACTCCACGTGTTCCTTAAAATCTTTTTGGACAAAACGGGTGGCCTAGAAAGTCATATATTTCTTCCGCCTAGATACCTAACCGCGATCTGTCTTCAGCTTGTAACAGATAATAGTCACATGTATCAATAGATCCTATTTACGATGTCGCAAAAGCTAGATTTCTAAGAAATAGTATGTGTTACATCAAAACGACGGATTAATAATAATTTATTCTTTTTTTTACAGTAGATATAATCTTCGCATGCATTTATAGATTTGTTTAAAATACGACATTACGATTCATATATATTTAAGACAAAAAGAATTAACAATTATGAGTTTAAAATTTTTTATCTAAGAGATAAGAATGTAGTTTTAAAAAAAAGATCCGACAAATTTTGATTTTTAATTCAAATAATCAATTTAAGAAATAACGATGAAAAGTAGATAATTATAATACTTTAATAACAGTAATTTAAATAACAATTAAACTATTAAATGTAATAACAATTTTATTCCCTAACAACAATTCAATAAGAATATAATACGGAAGTATATAGAAATACATAGAGTCGCTACAAAGCAGCCCAATAAAAACGGTATAACGGTTACATGGGACTTCTTAAGGTAAGCTGTCCGCGAACGGAGTCACAGATAAATGATGACGGCGAGAATTGTCACCCGGAACGACCGGTTAACACATTGCCGCCCCTGTCATCGATCCGCACCGTCCAATAATGCATTTTGTAGACGAGATTTATGTACCTGCTGTCCAACCTTTTCTCGACAGAGGCCTACCATTTTTTGAGTGTAACTTCTGACTCTACGAATGCTTCGCAACACAAAGCGATATTTATTTGACAAACTGATTTGTCGTCTACCTTTCTTATTTCTATTATCAATGTTATTATTATTATTATTATTAGTTTCATAATTTTTATGTATTTATGTACATATCTTGAAGCTAAAAGACATAAAAAGAACTGTAGTTCTATCTGATAATGGTAAGCGAACGTCATAATAATACGAAATAATAATACAACAAATACGAAGACGCGTAGATATACTATACATAGAATAAAAACTTATTATACAGAACGTCCCGAATTTAAATGGCTAAACTTCGGGAATATATAGGGAATCTTTTTTTTAGTTTATCGATTCCTTACACGCTTTAGCCATTTAAATTCGGGACACTCTGCAGAAACAACAATTACAAATTCATTACAACCCAACATAACGAATTTTACAATTACTTGATAAAACGTATAATTGGACTTTATCAACTTATACAGCAATATCATTTTTATGAAGTGAGGCAAGACCATAAATGACAAATAAAATGCAAATTAACTTGCTGATATTGTGATTCAAACCATATTTGTAATGATTCTCTTAAGAATTAAAATATAAAAATTAAAAGCCATATTTGTTACATTAAAGAAAGATGTCAAATATTCATCCAGAAATTTACAGATATTTCTATATAATGTTCGTAAAAAATAATTATAATTAAATTTTTATTCAATTTAGAAATAACTATTTCTGAAATTAAATATAATACGAATGTATGCATCTCAAGAAATAAAACTCAAGAAATTAAAAAAAAAAAAACAATTACGAAAAAAAGAGTCGTCCTCAAATTCTGTGTTACAGAAAGTAGGATTGCATGTCGAATGATTGCCTCTGCTTTGTATTTAATATGACAATCAATTATTGAGGTAATATTCTGTATAATAAATTTGTCATATCACATATTATTTACACATATCTTTTTGTGAAAGTAAATGACTATATCTAAATACTGTAGAATGTTTAGATTTCCGAAATATCGAAAAATAAATGAAAGTACCGAGCGCGGTGCCTATTCGCTTAATTAAACTATCGCTTTATTTATTCGGGCCGACGAGCTGTCTCGTTAATAATATACTATCTCCCGCATCTCTCACGAGTGAATGCCGATCGTCAGGCATCCCCGACGGTGTCGTGCTTAATACGATCATCGATCGCCAGGCGTGGATTCCACGCGCGTCCGCATTTAGCGTCTTACCTGAGAGACGATCCTGTATCAAATCACGATCGATAGGATTGACGGCGATCTTTAGATCGCGAGAGAGCGAGTAAAGGAAAGAAAAGAGTGAAAGTGGGAGACAAAATGGAAAGACTTAGCCGCGGTTCGTCGTAGCAGAAAGGCTTTAATTAAAGGAACATATTGCCACTAATATCCGACGGACAGTGTCAATCTGTCAGGCTACCATAGGACACCGATCTGATCGGGCGTTGAAGACCAGCACAGACTATTGAACACGTCTTCGATTTGGTTGTCGTAACCAATCATCCGAAATTAATATATCGGATGGCTAACTGAGCGAACCACGCGGACAGTTTCATCTTTCATCGGATTCAGATTTACCGCGCACAGAGAAAGAAGGTCCAAATTCGATTATGTGTGAAAACTAAACGATCGACTGTGTAACGTATTCAAGATGGAATTCGTCCACGCTTGTTTACAAATTCTCTACTATCCACGATGAGATAAACGCATCTATGTTTATGCAAGATCAATAAATAAATGCTATTCATTGATAATAATTATATAATATTAATTATAAAAATAAAATATGAAAATTGGCAAAATTTTGTTAATATATTTTTGCACTAAATTTATAAAAAATATTAAAAATAAATTCTTTCGAAATTAAATATTTTTGAAGTACTTTTTTCTATATATGATAATATATAGATACTATTTTAGATATACGATAATAATACATTACTCTTCTATGAAAAGCGCTCTAGTGAATTTTTACCGAAGCAAAAAACTTTAAAAAAATAAGAAATATAAAATTTTTTGTAATGCTTTAAAAATGAAAATAACTATATAAACTTGCTAATAATCCTAATATATCATATAACTGAAAATGAAGAAATCTAACATCTCGACGAAGAATACGAAGATATTTTCTCGTTTATCATATTATTTTTATTTTAAAATATTCTATTAAATATTCTATTATTTTTATTGAAAATAATTCAATAAAATATTGGAATCTCATAAAATATATTATAAAACGCTGTATCGAGATTATACAGAATAACTTTCAACAAGATAAACTTCTTTTTTTTATTTCAATAATTATGCTAGATTTTTTTGTGCAAATTGCTGATGAAGAATTAAGAAAGTTAAAAAGAAGCAATTTTTTAATAGGTAATAATAACACAAACGCGGATATGACATGAACGACCTATAATAATATAGTTCGTGGAAATTCGATTTCTCAACATTCCGATCAGTTAAGTATTCTTGGCAATAACGGTGGAATTATCATTATTATCATATTACTACACGCTACTATTTGCTATGGTACCTTGCAGTTTGACTTTATAGTTGTATACGCGTCGAAGTGATCTCAACATTAAAGAGAGTAGTTATTACCTTTTTTCTAGCCATCGAAACACTATACATATATATCTAGAATATCTCATTAAGGTTAATTTAAAAATAATTATTTATTCGTCCGTAATGTGTCCTAACTCGAAAAAGGCATACTTAAAGTAATATATAAAAAAAGCCATGACCTGTCCAAGTTATAAATACAATAAAATAAAATTGCATCATAAAATATTTGAATAAAAAATATATGTTATATAAAGAATAGATAAAAAATCAAATAAAAAAATCGACACCTCTCTTTTTTTTTTAAATAAATTCTAACTTAAACTGCATTCTTTTTTATATATTCTTTTTATCCCAATAAACTTTATGTAAATATAATTTAGAGATATGTAAGCGCAAAACAATATAAGAAAAAAAGTTTAATAATTTATATAATAATTTATAATTTATTGATATAATTTTTCATTGAATGATAATCAATTATCCTAAATGAAAACATAAAAATACTATTGTTATACATCATGTTTTACGATCGATTAATATACTCGTATCGGTATAGAGTGGTCAACGTCATGCTCCACATGCGGAGAGATTTTTTAAAGGCCCCGCACGTAGAAAGATCCTTAAAGGTCCTAAAGGGGTAGCCCATTCTGGAGGTGTGCCGATCGGGCACCGGCATTTAATCGTAACGAATCGCCCTCAGGCCCCGTAGGGGAGTGTGTAATCGACATCCGGTTCGCCTAATGTCGAACGAGTAGCGCCCTGTAATCTGCTGCTAGCGTGTGCATTGTCGTGCGCGGGTCCCCTTCTCGCTCCTGAAAGGGGCATCATAGGACCGGAGATCCCTTTCTCGAAAAGAGAGCGAGACCAGGGCCCGGAATAGCGTTTGCTCGACCTTGCGACCATGATTCGCGAATAATGCGACCGGATTCACGAATTTACGGGATCGAGTGCCTGAGGCAAAGGCCTCGTTCGGGTCTTTAAATATTTTTCGTTAATTATAAAATTATAAAAAAATTACTTATTTTACTTTCTTAATTTAAATCCATTTGAACATGGAAAAAAATCATTAAATGATCCAGTATGTTGAAACAGTCCATTATATATTAAACGTATCACATAATAAACTAGAGTAATAATTATTCAACCTCAATCTTTAATAATCTCTAAAGTTAATTATTACTGATTTATATACATATATATATATATCGATGAAACTTACCACGGAGCAGAATCTTCTTGAGAGACCTCCTGACGGTCGTACAGTTCCACCTTCGATTTCGAAATTGGTATTGACATTCCCTAGTACCTACTTGAACACCCTTCGCGATTTCTTTCAACAAAGATGGCTCCTTACGACAAATATCAGCTAACTTTCCTTTCAGACGTCTTGTTTTCTTACAGACCAACATCGGATCCATCACCAGCTGGCTTCCTACAGTCCTGTAAAATCAAAAATTAAAATACGCGATTAAATATGTCATATTAAACATATTAAATTTATTATTATACATATTTTACTTATTAAATATATTACATATTAAATATATTTAATGTACCTTGTTATATACCTACTCTTTAAAACTTTTAGAATGAATTATTATTCTAAAGAATGAAATCTCGCTCTTAAAGATTGAAAATTGAACTACTCTTTTTCAAGATTGGCTGAATTCATTTCACTCTTTAGAATAAAATTTTACTCCAAAGGATTCAAAGAGTAAAAATTATCAGTAAATGAGAATACTGTTATAAATGCACATGTACATATATATCTCTTGCATCGTTCAAACTAATTGAATAATTTTTTAGCGATAAGATTAGACAAATACTGATATAAATAAAAAATTTATACGCAATTAACAATCAAAGTCAATACGTGGTAAAATTTTTAAACGAATTTCTCAATGGCATACACCACAATGCAAAATGTTGGAAGCTAATATTTTATATTTTAATTGAATAATAATTAAATAAACGTTTCGACCTTAATTATACATAATTATACATGTTATGCGTACTTATTCTTAAATAATAAAAAAAATAACAGTAACCTAAACGCTTCCGTATTTAATTAACTTATCTGCACTCAATATACTCAAAGTAATGATATAATCGCGAACCGCGAGGAACTCGAAGCAACGTTCCCTCAAGACACGACACGCGCTAGAGAGGAAAACGGTCAGAATAATTTACGGAAGCTACAAATCCTGCGGCCGAGTTGCTGGTTATTTAGCTACGCAATATCTTTCCGCGCGCAATGTGGAAAAAGGAACGCTCTCGCGTGAGATTAAACGGCAGCTCTCCTTTTCCGTGATGCTTATCCATTCCTTCTAAAACCCGTAGAATCTCTATAAGCACAAGTGTTGTGTCTCGACGCAGCCCTGATCCTCACGATTAATCGCTCGTGTTTGGATCAGAATTTATTTCTCCTTAAGCACACCGTCGTGCCTCATAAATCAGTCGGAGCTTCGCTATTTACAGAGAATTCGGATTTACCCCATTAACATCGTCTGAACACGGAAGATTTGTCATTCTCAACGAATTCTTTAATACTACTAATTTTTCGTGTTCGCTACGCGAATAACCAGATCGCACTATGCAATGAATTATATAATAGAGCAATAAATTAACAAGGAAAAAGCGCTAAAGATCTGCACACGTTTCATTCGATTGTAGCTACTAAAAGTGGCGGTGTCAGCCTTATTACACGTAATTTACTAACGACGAGTGAATTATAGTAATTGTATTGATGCCGTGCAATTGCGGTCGACACGACGTGAGATTATTATGCCAATGAAAGTTACTATTTCTCTTCTCTTTTTCTCTTCAAGTATATACTTCAAGTATATACTAAACGTCTCTGACATTTAATGAACGCACAAAACTTCATTACAAAAAATCAGTAATTAAATGATCGTATGGAATGACGTAAAGGTGACAAAGAATAAGCCAAGATCAGAATGATATCTCATGAAGCTATGGTGGAATTTTGTGAGAGACCAGAAAATGAGATTTGCGATACCGCGCCATTAGAGAATAACAAAAAATCGTCGAAGAAGATGACGAGAGATGAGAAAAAAGAAAAAGTATAGTAGACACAGATAGTAGATATGACAATCGAATCTGAACACGCTAACACCATTACAATAATTAAAGCTCTGGCGTATTAAACTCGTGGCGACGTAATCCAACGAATGAAAAAGAAAGACATACAGCAAGAAGAAATAAATGTTATGGAGCTACAGGAGGACCCTGTAGAAAGAACGAACGAGTATGCCAAGAGGGTGTAAAGAGAGAGGAGAGAGAAAGAGCAGAGAAGAGACAGGTTGATGATTGCGCCGAGGGTAGAAAAAAAAGAAGAATAAAGCGAAATGGATTCTGAGTGAACTACGAGCGGTGGGAACTACGAAGTTGAGAAAGACGACTCGGAGGCAGAAAGGTACCAGCAGAAGGACGAAGGGGAAAAGGACGAAGTGAAAGAAACGCGGACTCGCGAAGGGCACGAAGACGGAAAGGTAAAAAGAGAAACGATAGGGGCCCAGGAAGGGTTAGGGAGGGAAGAGGGAGAAATGGAGAAGAAGAAGAAGAAAGAGGACAGTCCGGGCGACCTTCGTTACGAAACGTTAATTAAGATCATTAGTTCTGCGTCGGTAGGATGCCAGGGCGCGTACACGACGGCCTCTCGGGAATGCAACGACCTTAATGGCAATAATTCCGTTAAGGACGGTTGCTCGCGCGCCCATGTACATCGCCACGGCGTTCCCGATGTGCCCTCTTCTCCCTCTTTGCTCTTCTCCGCTTTTCGTTCTGCACGAACAGGAATAAGAAGCCGAAGGTAGTACGACATGGAGAGTCGTGCACGAGAGTGACATCGTCATTTGGGCGAGGAGGATTCCACCTCGAGTGGCGACTATAACCGAGAATGACGACGACAAGAACGAAGATGATACGCGAGATGATACGCGGACGGGAATTCACGAGAAATCCCTCGATCGAGAGATCGTGGAATGATTTCGCGCGTGAGTGAAACAGAGAAGTAGTAAGAGATATGAACGGGGTAGAGAAAGAAAAGAGAAAAAAAAAGGAGAGCAGCATCGCTCTCGTTGGAGCAAAATATGGCGCATGTAATGTCTCGCGGGACGATCAGGTCCACTGACAGAGTACAAGCCGCAGGAACTTCGATTCGTCGATATTCCTGTTAAGGCCCTTGGTCCCGATAGAGTCTGACGGACGACAAGCGCCGAAGCTTCTTCAATCTGTTACGAGGGTTCTCCGAAGAAAACGGTATTCTGCCTTCGTAACGAAAACGCCGTTCGTATAAAACATATTGCATTATATAGGATCGAGCAGGATGTTCTCAATAAGGGGTATTTCTCGATTTATCAAATATTACTATTAATATATTCTATATCTCTATTAAAATATTATATTTTGCATTTTCCTTCCCTCGAATATCTTCCTAATTTTTTGTCGTACAATCTCAAATATTTTTCAGGTTAATTATCGATTAAAAGAAGAAGGATTGGAAGACGGGACGTTACACATATTTCCTAGTTCTCTTAGATCATGACCAACTGCGAAATCTTCCTGGAATTAACGCATGTACTATTTCTCGACTGGGACATCAATCTACACGAGAATGCAACGAAACCGCTAGGCACAAGATAATAGACGAGCGACATAGATATAGCTATATTCCGAGAAGTTGCAGTATGCGAAACTACATGAGAAGTTAAACATTGTATTAAGTGTGGGTTATTGTCGCGGTTCAAATGTCTTACATTGTGTAAATTTTATGAGAGAGAGGAAATGAATATGCCTGTCGGAAAGATAGTAAACATTTATGCGTAACTTTATACGCGGGTATTCAAATAAATTATCAGATTATCGTGTCTTATGTAAATCTCGAAAATTGTACGTATTTTATTTCTAGCAGTAATATACTTTATAGATTTCATATCGTAAATATAAGTTAAATCTCTGACTTTTAATGATGTAATATTCATATTCCAAGATTTTACTACGCAGCTATAAATTATATTACCGTAAATTTTTTATAGGCTATTACGGTAATTAATTATGAGATTCCTGTCGCAACGTGTGATTTAAAGAATTTAATAATAGTATTCGTTGAATTGAATCAAAACACACTATAAGTTAAAATAATATCCAATGCGTTTCGCTAATTCATCATGATTTATTCTATTCTCATTGCGTCTATAATTCGTATTGATAGTTTTCGTCGGAAAAACGTCACGTTCAAATAAAGGCAACTTCCCGGAGTTTATCCGACCTTTTGACTTCAAAGACCGTTTCCTAGTGGCCACGCGCATCTCACCCCGTTAGTCAAATAAACGGTAGAACCGCTGTGCGTCGATACTAAAAGACCAATCCCCGAGGCGGATAATAAAGTTATGGCGTTATTGCAAACACGCTTTTGACGAGCGCCGCTTATGCGAACATTTCGCACTCACGTCTATTAATATCGCCAGAGGCAAGTTAATGGGAATTGGAGTGGTCAGGAACTAACGTTACCATTCGTCTTCCATCTGTCGATTGCGATTTCGTAACTTTCCACTACAGACTAACATATGCCAATTTTATTCGCATCATTCGAGATGGAGAGAAGTTAGTGAAATATGAATTATTTTAAATAAATTAAATATATTAATAAAAAATATGAAACAAAAATATCAAAGATTTAAAAAAATGTTATATCCTCTAATTAGACGAGTAATAAATCAATGTAGTATGTATATATCGTATAGCTAACAATTATAAAGAACGATTTTGCTAAAGTATCTAAAAATGTATTGTAGATAAATGCAGATCTGAAAATAATTTTACTAAACCATAAAATAATTATGCAGGGAATTCAAGCATGATAAACAATATCGCAAAAAGTTTTGACATTCTAGCAATCAGTTTGAACGTTCTACATAATTATTTTGATAGTGTAAAAAAATTATTTTCTATATTCTAAATTCTTTGGAGTGAAATCTGACTCTAAAGAATGAAAATTGAGCTAATTTAAAAAAAAGTGGCTCAATTTTCATTCTTTCAATTTTTAAAAGTGAGATTTTATACTTCAGAATGAGATTCATTCTAAAAGTTTTAAATAGCTTTTAAGTATTTCTATGTAAATATAAATTTTTTAACTAAACTATTTCGATATCGATGCACATAAATATCTAATTATGAGAACTCATTACGCAGCAGTATAATGCATCGTCACGGAATAGTGATCGCATTTAGACGAGCACATCGCTAACTCATCATTTTTTAAATTAACAAAATTCAACGTACCGAAGATATGCGCAACGATCTTTAACAGTCCCGTCACTCGCTTGTGCTTCTTTTCTTGCAAGGCAGCCCTCGCAAAAAGGCATCTCGGGATCTGCTACTAGACGAAAAAACGAGGGAAGACTCGGTTTAATCGACGACAATCGAGCCAGCGGAACGTTCGAGGGGTGGAGGAGAAGAGGATCTCTCGACTAGAATCGAGAAGATCGGTCCCACCTCATGTACGCGGAGGCAAGAAAAGAACTTGAGGATGGACACGTCGTCGCGAACGAAAAGCGTGGAGAGGCCGGTTAGGGCGGTCGACTTATTTATTGCCTCATTAGACGCCCTCACTTTGCTCGAAGGCAGCTCCACGCTGTCTGCTCAGATAGACAGTGACGAGAGAGCAACGTTGCTGGCCTCTTTCGGCCGGCCGGTTTGCAGAACGAGCGACGAATGGAGAGGCAGGCGGAGAAATAAAGGATTCGCGAGAGAAAGAGAGAAACGTCTTATAGAGAAGAAGAGAGATCGCTTCAACGAGAAAGTCCGCGTAAAGAAGCAAGAGAAGAGGAATGAAAGAGAAAACGAGTTGATAGGCCCACTGGCAGATTCCTTGAATACTTTGCAGAGTTCAAATGAAAGTATATGTATGAAATAGGAAGATGCTATAAAGAAAATTGGAAATCTCGCGAACATTATTATAGCCTTCATCTATCTTATGCAGTAGTTTGAGGTAGGAGAAGAAACAGAGCTTTATTCCGACCTTTTTCACTCAATCGCAAGAGATGTTACTCATATAAGTCAGTATATTTGAAGGAAGAATTTCGACTTGAAATCATTTAAATAAGATTATAGATAAAAATCATTTTCTCCACGCAAAAAATGGAGTAAATTCTATCGCAAGCATCTTCGATAAATATATTAAAAACATATCTGAAACGAGATGCAGCAGCTGGGAGAAGGACAACAATTTATGAAAGAATTAATAGCGAGCGGAAGTAGAAAGTCACAACAACTCGGTTGCTAAATATGCGCATTCAATCTAAATCATCGTCTTGTTGCTCGACGACGTGAAGCAGACAGCGGCATCGGGCCATGTAGATGACGAAAAGGACTACGACGGAACGAAGCCACTCTATCACTGAGCTTATATATGCCAAAGTCGTTCCTGGCGCGTGCTCATTTTACATTCTCGTTTCATTCCGTTCTCTCGACTTTAACTCATTTTTATCGCGATCGTCACCTTGTCGATCAAAAAATGTCCGCTAAGAAATTCAACTTAGCGATACATATATTTTTAAGCTTAAATTTTGTGCCAAAAAAAAGTTACGACATTCTTCAAATATTTGGAAAAAAATCAATTTAAATTAAGCAAATATATCTATAAAAAGTTAATATATACATTGTATATATTTTTTGAGTCTCTTATAAGCATATGATGTTCTATAAGGATAAGATTTTTTTTTCACTTTTCTAAAAGAATTCATTAAATCTATTTAATCATTTATCTACTACCACCATAAATTTTCTTTATAAGTAATGTTCACAAATTATGCAGTCTGTCAAAAAGGTGCTATAAAGCTTGCAAGATAAAATTGTTTCTTATTTTGTTTATGCAAGTTAGCATATTTTGTCTCAATTTTCCTTATTTGCTACAAACAACGTTATATACTCTACTCTTCTTTCGCTATAATAAATTTTCCTCATAATTAAATTATATCGATTAGATCCTTGATATGAATACTATTTTATTACAGTAATATATGACATGTTAAATTTACAATAATTGTAGATGAAGAAGAGCCAAAGAAATAAGAGTTAGAACCATATAGTAGTATGGAATCGTGAATCCAACGAGGATTCACGGATGGAAAAAGGAGCAAGTTGATTCCGCCTGAGAATGTCCCGAACAAATTGATGGCAAGGGTCATCGAGACCAGGTTACATTTTTGATAGTTTTTTTTTTTTTTGGTGAACCTCAAAGAATTCGTGCTCCGTTTAAGCCTGGACGCTGGATCGAGCGTCCAAAGAAAAGAAAAAAGACCCGCGGTCTCGCCACTACATTGTGCGAATTTTTAATCAGCTTCTTCAGATTCGAGGACTCGAAATTCATACGCGAGTTTGCGCCTACCGTAATGAATTATGCGTGGTATGCGTTTGCCTTAATAAAACCGATATTGGGATTTGACCGATAAAGTTCGAGCAATCTGTGATAGTGACGAGGTCTTAAAATTCCGTACATAGCAGATGCATCCTGCACGCGCCACTAAAACAATTTCAAATTCTTCTGGCATGCCCGAGCATTCAGAGATACGCTTCCCTCCCCCTCTCACACTCTCTCTCTTTCTCTCTAACATTCCATCAAAATTAATCGTGGCCCATGACAACATTATGACAAAAATATGTCCGAGAGATATACAGAAATATTCCAGAAATATTAATTGCATCATTTGAATTGATCGAATATTAATAATAAATGTAATATTGAGAAAATATAGCGTGTCAATAATTAAATAAAATCTGCACCTTTTGTGAAATTAATTAACGATAAAAAAATTGTCCTTTAAAAAATTGTTTATTTGATCCAAAAAATATACTCTAAAGAATATACATAAACGTAGAATCGTATAGCAAAAACTTCTGAATATCTAATAATGATTTTTATTCAATTATATTAGGTGTTGGAATTAATTCGTAGCGTTTTTTAATGAAAGAATGTTATTTATTTCACATGAGCATTAAAAAATACATTAATGAAAGTACTTCCCATCACTTGTAAAACGCTACGAATTAATTCCAACACCTAATATATGTTAATTACGAAGACAATACGATAAATAAATGAATGAAAATAATGATAAATGAGAAAAGAATGACTGAGGGCTAAAATATATTGAAAAAGAGCCACGTACTCATTCACGCCCGACATAAAGTCACATTAATACCGTACTATTGGCGCAGCGAAACCATGACCAATCCGGTACTCTATAGGGGAAACGTCCGGTAAATCATTTATAGGCACGGTAGTATATGAACGACAGTAACAGAGCAGGACCAAGGGAAGCTCGGGAAGGTCAAAGCGAGGAATACAACGAGAGAGAGGGAGAAGGAGAGAGAGAGAGAGGGAGAGGAGAGAAAGAGAGGACGTCGACAGAGGAAGAGAAAGAAAAAGAAATGGTAGAAATAAACAAAAGCGATAGCGCGAAAGAAGGAGAGAAATTATTACGAGCATTGTGCGTGGCCCGCACGTGGTGCGTGTTGTTGCGTCACGCCATGCTGCATTTCGCGCAAAGAGAGGAGCCAGTGTGCAAGCACGAAGGCTGGAGGGCGAGGGGCCTTATTTCCTAACCGCGGACACCCGTCGTTAACCACCCCGTTTCTGATATCCGTGTCATTGCCGGCTCACTGCCGTTATTATGCTCACCGTATTTTGACCCAGCAATGATTGACACGCTCCGTGTCGTGACAAATCGAGCATTTCTTTAGCGTGCCGGCTTGCCAAAAAAAAAAAAAATCGAATCTGTGACATTACGAAAGGCAAACTGTAGACTGTTTTGAAACAAGTGGACTTAATAGAAATTTGTTTGCAATGCATTGATTATATTTTAATATTTAGTATCGCAATACGTCAATTATTTCCTATAAACTTTCTAACATATGCTAAGAACGTATACCATAATATTTTAATTGTATTATACTAATTATATTAAACTGATACATTTGTTGTAATACATTTGTTATGATGGTATTATCATTCTTAGGGCGAACCTGAATATATCCTGGGATATACTATATAGAGATATATGTTTAGAAAAATTATACTGAAAATTTTAGAACAGTAAATAAGCCCCAGTAAATAAGCAAAAATATCCTAAAAATATCCTAAATACAATTCCATAAGTTTATATTATATTAATATTTTAAGTCAAAATCAAAATACTACCTACTGGATAGTAATTATCAGTTCTTAATGAGAATGAGATTAAACAGCAGTGAAAAAGACACAAATTTAATTCCCGCTGCGAAAAAAATTTGCATCTGTTTCAATTAAAATCACTGGAAACGTTGCGGTATTATTAAAGAGTCGACAAAACCATAATTAGAGTACCAGATTCTCGCTATTATCACCCGCGAACGTTTTACGATTCATCTTACTGCGACGAATTTATGGTGAGTGTCACCATAAACCGACGGAAATGATCGTAATTATAGGATAACCGACGAGCGGTTTTGCTTATTACAACCACCGTTAAATGACCGCTTGGCACTCCTGGAAGCGAATCCTTTGTACAAAGACATATTCGTGACACAAGTCATTGTTCTTTTTTTTTTTAATACTAATATTAACCTCAATAAATAAAACAATTGGTAAAGATCAATTTGTTCATATTAAATAAACTGTATTATATTTATAATGTTAACAAATAACACTCTTACTGAAAAATGCAGTTCTCGTTGGAATGTCATTCTACGTGTATGCATGTATTAATTTGGCATGCATAGCGCACGTGAATACGTGCGTTATGCACCTATCGTATTTCCATCTTGCAAGTACCGGAACGCAACCGTCTCGGTCGCGAATGATTGAGTGTATTCGTGACTGGAAAAAGTTCGAGGCACTACATTTAATTCGCAGAAATCTCATAGCTGCAGCGACGAACGCATATCAAGCATATGAGAAATAAGGAGATGAAAAGAGGATGAATTATGCGTGTTTACTGTTTACGTTGACACCGAATGACTGCAACGAACCTTCTTCGAATATGATCGAGAATTTCATCATTCATACAGAAAATATTTCGCAAAAAATATCTGCGATATTTCATTCATTAATCACAATTGCATATCTATAAATGTTCAAAATATCCTTGCTCTATAAATTTCTTATTTATTACAAATAAAATATGTAAATATCATATCTAGAGATAGAAGAAGATATGCTAATCTAGAAGGGGGAATTATATATTTAATTGAATAGTTACGAATACATTAAATGAAAAATATCGTCAGTTTATGATATTTTAGATCCTTCTTGGCATGTTCTGAGAATAAAACTCGTATCTATGATTAAGACCGCTTTAGCGCCAGCGTCACTGCTCGCGTATCGACACGATCAACCGCATATATCATGTAATTATAGTAATCAAGAATTATTACGCGCTATCTGAACTAATAATACTCGTATTAGAAACACGTCGTAAAGTATGCCTTTCCGCAAGATGCGCCGTAAATTATTATAGACAGTATATAAGAATATGTAATTAAATTTGTTTTAATTTAATCTAATTTAACAGTTCCAACACTATTAATTTCCATCTACGTTCGCGAATCTACATTGGCAAATGATAAATCACTAGTTGCGAGCTACCGAACTATTATCAGAATGTTAAGAAATGATTTTACATTCTTCATATTATTTATATATATAATGAGAGCAAAAAGTATTCATACAAGGAAGTTTGTTATAAAAATAAGTCTAATTTGTAGAAAATAAACATTAATTAGCAATTTTATACAATGAATACATTTTGTTCTAACATTTTGTTCAAACAAACGAGCTTCGCATATATTTCTGATTTTAAAAGCTATTTTTCTCGTCTGTACAAATACTTTTTGACCATTCAAACAATATAATTTTTAATTTTCGCTTATTTTTCAGACGATGTATTTTGTATAATTATCTATATTTTGTATAAAAATACACATCTTTTTGGTATATATAATTTTAACAAACATACAATCTATTTTATTGTTTATAAATAAATTGTTAATTATCTAACAAGAAATGATCAATTAAACATCGAATCGACGTCAAATTGATGTTGAAATCATCATATTTATATCGATTCGACATCAATTCGATGACTCATTTCTCGCTGGATAATATTTACTTTTTAAAAATTAAATTTTTTTTATATTTTCTCTATACGAATACTTTTTGCACTCACTGTACATACATCCACATATGTGTGCGTAAATTATATATAAATATATGTATATTAATAAAATAAAAATATTTACAAAACACTGGCCTACTCAATTTTTTTATATTAAATACATTTATTAGAAACTCTAATGTTAAATACGTAAAAATCAATTTATTTCGTATTTGCACTTTAAAAATCTGAAAGTTGAAGTCTTTCTAAAAGTTTAAACGAAGTTCAAAAGTATTACTAAATATCAGTAATTTAAAGTATATATACACATATATCAGTTCCTTTAACTAATGCTAGTCGCTTCTTGCCGCTCGTCATCGTCGATATACAAGCTTATCTAATTGCATACACACTGGATTTTTTTAAAAATAAATAAATCCACCTGCCGTTTGCAATCTACAGCTCGTAAGTTTGCCGATCGCCGATGCATACACGATCTAAGCGCATGCGTGCTCACGCACGCGGTGAGCGCGGTCTTATATGATTATGAATATACAGCAGGTGAGAGAGAACGAGAGAGAATGGTCCAGGTGGGAGCGTGGGGGAGCGGATCGAGTTGTCCAACCAGCGGGATGGTAGCCGCGGACTGCCCACTTCGGCCCATTGGCCGGGTTCGCGAGCCCGCTATCGTATTATCGCCGAGACTTGCCGTTACGATACATCGGCGACCGACCGATCTATCGCGCGCGTTCTCGAACCTGTCTGCGTACCACGCACCTGCGATCGATCGCGCGCGACTATCCGCCGCTCGATCGCGTCGCTCGCGGAGACGAAGCGACGGCCACGGCGTGGAGCAGCGCGTGAAGGCGCGTGTGCAGCCGAGCGGGTGCTTATTAATGCGAAACGCGTAACGCCTACCTCGTATGAAAATCGGAATGGTCCGTGGCGTAATTGGTAATTATGGTAATCCTCTAAGGTAATTTCATGGAAAGTCCGTAAAAATTTAACGGAACTCGTGCAGAGATCGTAGATTAACGGCGAGGAAAAATCGTGAAACTATAATAAACTGCGCAATCATCGGCTAGATAAGCGATGTACCTGAAATACTATAATATATTAATCTGAAAATATAGAGAGTTAAAAAAAACAGCCGTAGGCAAAGACATTCCATTAAAAATTATGTTTCGTTGCGCTCAATTGGTGTAACAATTAGCCTTTTCATGCCAAACGCTAGTTTTTTTCTTTATAAATATATTACAAAAGATCAATCGGCTTACATCTTGAAATTAAAAAAACTTATAGTATACCAATCTTATAGATCTCGTCTACACAGTTTTAATATTTACGGAATAATTATTATATGCACATTGGCACAGAACCCGCACTCTTCCCTTTTCAGAATAAAACGACACATGTATGCGCAACAGTTAAAGGACACGCATCTTTCGGTATTTACGTTTGACAATTGAAGAGGAAAGCGTTATCGTAACTTACAATAAATTTCATCTTAAGTGATACCACAGAAACTGAAGAGTACTATCTGATAATTTTGCGATCCACCGTATTGTTCTTTCACATTGTAACGAAAATCGAGGGTATATCGCGTTCAGTACTTCGAAGAAGTGCACGAATCGTCCAGGGACATACGATTGCTGGGTAGGAACGTGGAATCAACTCCGTATATATCCTGAGAGGGAAGAAACGCAGGCAACGGTTACCGGAGGACGACGAGGGCGACGGAAGACGAAGAGGACGAGGGAGCTCCTGCCGACTTACAAATTATACGCTCTCAACGAGATTTACGGGTGACGCTTTGAGCGAGACCATTGTCCATCCTCGCTCACTTCTTTACCTCTTTACTCCTCCACTTGGTCGTCTTTGTCCCTTCGTGAATCGCCCATCCTCTTTCGGTTCCTCCGCAAGTCCCTTCGTTCCCAGAGGACCGCGTGAGAAGGACGAAAGGACGCGGTAACGCGCGAGTAGAAGGGAACGAGAGGAAGATAGAGCAGATCGACGAAAGGGAATCCGGTTCCAATCGGATAATCGGAGCTCTGGGTCCTCGCGGGCCCTACGAGGATTCGCGAGAAGGACGTAATGCGCGACTCGATGACGAACGGTCGTACGAGCGACTGATTTATGATACCCGCAATATTTTTGGAGCAAGGATAACATTCATACATTCCGTAGGAATAAGGATTGCAGAAATGACATTTCGTCGATTCTGTAGAAATATTTATAGATTTCATCATTTAATTTAAAGAATTTAAGTCAATGTGGTTAGTACGCTAATAAATTCATATCAAAGCAATGCGTATTAATTGATACTCTGAAATAACAAAGAATTTATTGCACCCTCGCAGTACTCATTATCGAAATAAACATATAATATACAATAGGTGTTATTTTTGATAATGTCGAAATGTCATGACAAAGAAATAAATCTTCCAACTTGTAGATATAATCTTGCAAACCAGTGCATAATATTGCTCTAATAGATTTATAAGATTTACAGATTGAATTTTGTGGCAGTGGTATGCGCCGCGATAACTACTGAAGTGGATAAAACGGTGCGACACGTGTCTTCATACGCGATAGTAGCCGCAGATTAACTCGCAGATGATGAACGAAGCACGCAGAAAGAAAGAGCGAAGAGTTTCCAGTCTGACCGTTAAGTACCTGTTATCGAAACACAAACCGTCATCCTCCTAATATATTTATCAAACACGCCGTGAACGACGGCTGCGACAGGTAAGCGAGCCAGAAAGCAACAAGGTGCGGACTCACAGTATCGTCAGGATACAGAAATCCTTAAATCGGAAACAAATATTTAACCAGTCTCAAGAGGGACTTTATCCTCATTCCTGCGAAAAAGCTTTCTTCGTCCCGTTATAAATGTATACTCACAAAAGTATTTCATTCTTAATTATAAAAAAAATTTATCTAATCAGTAATATATATGTATAATATGATTAATTTAATAATCGCTTAATAATCTTAACCCTTCGATATTACTCTTGTTTTCTCACGTATCAGACTGAGTATTGTAAAAAATATCGCGTAAAAATAAATGTATTATAATAAATTTGTTTCAATCAAAACACCAGATATCAAGGAATATAACAGTAACAAATAACATATATCGTTAATAAATAGGTTATAGCAAAATAAAAAAAAAATCTCGGATATTACATTAAGATTGGCACCAAAGTTAATTATGTAATTAATTTTATAATTAGTAATTAATTTTATAATGGGTATTTCAGTATATAATTTAATTAATTTCATCTTGTTGATATATGTATAAAGTTCACACTATGCTAGATAGATACGATATAGTCCGTCTCCGGATGCTGTAATTCCGAGTGACACGGGCACGATAACGTTCTATCACCATGCAAACATTTACATAACAAAGTGAAGTACACAGCAAAATGTCATGCTTCCGAGTAATTTATTATTACTCGTCGAGATAATTAGGATTCAACCGCAGCTACTGAATGTTGTCGTGATTTCGTGTTACAATAATTATTACGTTCGATATTTTAGTATTTCCTCTATTTAGTATTCCTCTATTCAGTATTTCTTCTATCAACCGACGTTATCAGCGTAATTTAAAAATAAATTAGAATAGATTATAGCTTAATAAGTGGCAAAAATAAATTTTCTTGCAATGGAAAATTTCTGGTTGAAAATAGATTCTTTCTTATCATATCAATCAAAATTTCTAGTCGTAGAGATAATCAGATGTTCAATTATATAACCGAAATGCTGATTGATATAATCAGAATCTACTGGTTCGTTCATTTTCCAGAAATTTTTCTTAATGTAAAGCCAGAAATAAAGATATATTTAAAGAAGCGTTTTGTATCGTCAATAATGAGCGATTTACGTAGCACAAAATGAAGTCATAAATCTCAAGACGGAGCTTGCTTATAAGAGCACGGATAACTACCAAAGGAGGATTTATAGCGCCATTACTCATCTTACGTGCGTGTAACGCGCGACGTAATTGATAACCCAGATGACGCACCTCGAAACTGGAGCAGTCGTTAGTTCTTCACGTTCACCAAGTATTGGCGTTAAAATGCAACCAAAGCGACAATTTTGTATCCATAAGCGTAATATCATAGCAGCACTTGTGTCATAATTAGATACAAGTATACAATCGAGAATATAGCAATCAATATTAGCGTCAAGTACAAGAACGATAATTTGTCAAGAAGAGTCATCAGAATACAGAAGCTTAGTTGAGTAAAGAAGAAAAAATTGTAGTGAATAAATCTATGATGCTAATGAAATCACAAAAACAGCTCGTGTGTGTTCATTGAAATAAGTAAGATTTAAATTATGCAAAAAATATTTGTTCTATATTTTCTTATTTAAACATGAGGAGCACTACTATGTCTTTTTAACTCTCATTTTTATAACCATCATGTGTACCGGCGCCAAGGACGTGACAAGTTCGTCTCTCTTTATCTCATTTTTGGGAAACTTTGACGAGGGAAGCGAAAACGCGTTTGTTATTCCTATCGCAGACAACCGTCACTGCTGGTTAAGATAATCATTAAGATAATTACGTTAAAAATACTAGAGGAGAAATGTTTCGAATTCATAAGTTCTAGAGGATTTCACAAAAGTCTATGAACCGGATGTGGTAAAATTCTTATTCGTGTGTGTGTGTGTGTGTGTCTGTGTGTGTGTGTCTTATATGTGTGCATAATGTGTGTCTGTGTAACATATTACTTGTATTTAAATATGATTTCTCGAAAGAGAATATTAATCGAAAGATTACTTATAATATATTATTTATAATAGATACCTTCAATTAGACAAGTACAATACACACTCTCTCTCTCTCTCTCTCTCGCACATATAAAAATTTATACTTATTCGCAATTTATACTTATTTATTTATTTATTTATTTACTATTATGGCAATAATTATTTTGTTAAACAAAAGAGTAATTAAAAAGATAGTGAGTAAATAAAAATCTTGAACTAAAAGACGAAGAAAACAACTTAAATCAACATGTTACTGCTTACATGTTAATGCCTTACGTCTCTATTATGATTGGCTTATTCATTTACTACCTTACGTTTTTTTTGTGCCATAGTCTTAATTCTATCCACTGTAGATTTCGCTATTATTAACTTCATATAAACCCAATGTAAACAATCTTGTTAAAATTTAACAATGCATTTTCATAGCAAAACAAGGAAAGATCACAGGGAAAAATTGTCACTCACCAGAAAGAGCCGGTGATGGGGGTGACGAGGAGGAGGCAGATCGCCACGAGAACGGGGCGCATCTCCATCCCCTTCGCATCTGATAACACCCTTGAATCGATCACCGATTACGTTTCCTTTGTCCGCTCTGCGCACTGACGATCGATGAAATAGTCGATTGCGACGGTGTTCGTGTGAGCGCACCGGTGCGGTGTCCGGCTGCAAAGGCGAGTCAACCGCGAACCGCCGCGAGTTCACCAGTACGTATTCTTCAGTTCCGAATGCACCTCGTGGCCAAAGATTGGCACGCAAACTGTACGCACTGTCCCCTCTACCGCGCAACTCCCTTATCGTGTGGTCCAGTAAAACTCGACATTACAACGTAGATCATCGCACACAAAAACCGCTGATTCTTTTTGAAACTCTTATTGATTCAGATCATTTCTGATTGCATGGAATATATTTCTTCAGGATCGATACAGAAGCGTTGAAAAACATTGATGATCATTGCTTGATGAACATTGATCTGTACTTGCAAAATTGTTCGTCCTTAATCGTTCATCGAAGAATTATTCTTGACGTTGCGTTTTTCGACACGTTTTGCAAAGCGAAGATGCCGAGATTACGTAGCCATGACGATCGCGGTGAACACTTGATCTTCATGATCGTATCGCACTGAAAATGCTTGAGGGCGATCGGAGATACCCTTCGTTGGAAGAGACATGTCTTTAAGACCGTGAAAAAGGAGCTCGCGATTCAAGAAAGACCCGGAAGAAGAGCACTGACTTCCGGTCCCTTGGACCACTTGCTCCCCTCTTTTTCCCCCTCCCCAGCCACCCTCTATCCTTCTCATGCACCCGCTGGCTCCCTCTTCCTTCTCCTCTTTGTCTGTCAAAGTACCTGATGTTTCTCTTCTTTCTCCTCTCTTTCTTTACTTCCGTCTATTCTTTTTCTTCCTCTTTCCCAAAAGTGTCAATTATTTATAAGGTACAGATGAAGCGTAGTAAAGTCCTCTTTTCTTGATACGTGAGCAAAAACGCATCGCGTTCCTGCCAGAACTACGTCACCACAATCTTTGAGTGTTGCCTTATCCCCACCAATAGAGTTCTGAGGAGTAGAGAAGAGCTGCCCCCACCAATATATTCCGTTTTCTTCTTCCTCTTCTTCTTCTTCCTCTTCTTCACCAGCACCAGCACCACCACCACAACAACCATCACCATCGCCGTCGTCGCGAGACCATCGCCACCGACGCCCGCGACGGGTGCATCTTCGACTTTGCCGTCGCGAAAAACGTCGATCTTCGTGAAAGGGACCGTCCCCCACGAAGATATTGAAGACTCTTCAAGTAGATTGACGGATCAATCAGAAAAAGTAGATTCGCGAATTTCGTGTAACACGTGCAGAATTATAAGAGAATGGGAAACCAGCAGAAGGATAAAAATAATAGAGACAAGAGGGGGAGGGGGGGGGAAGAGGGTGGAAAACCTGTGAGAAAGTCTGGCGTAAGTGGAAAAATCTCCAGATGGTAGGGGAGACAGCGAGGTTCAGCCGTCTGCGATCGCTGGCGAGGCTCCTGGCCGGAGCGAACCGTACGAGACTGTTGCGGACTAGGCAGGTGAGCGCCGCTCGGCGGCAACGAAACGCAACCGAACCCCTCTTTTCCTCTTTTAACTCGCCTACGGAACCCGTCGACACGAGGAGGCCCGGTCGTCGGATCCTCTCTGCTCTCGCGCCGCGCTGCCTAGGATCCCACGGAGGGAGGCGCGACCACGTCTCGACTCGAACGCGCGATGTCAAGGTGATAGACGCGATGCTGCGCGATGAATAATAGCGGTCAGAAATCATTAACAGGTCGCAATGAGATAGTACGGCCTTTAGGACTTTAAAAAATGATGCAGCGTATGCTGCGCGTATAACAAATTTTTATATGGCATGATAAAATATATCGAATCTAGAGATTGAAACTTCTAGAAAAAGCGCTTTATATTATGAATTTTGATGAAGTGAAATAAGAATCATTAAAATCACAATTCTGAAATTGTATTGAAATGTACTAAAATACCTCGATCTGAGGACGATTCAACAATGAGCTGAAACATGTAATATAATTTTTTATATTATTTTTGTACTTTTAATACATTGATCTAAAACCCATTCTGTAATTGCGTAAACATAGTTATAAGAATTGACCAATTTCATCACGTCGAATTTGGAAAGAATATTCGATTGTGCTTAATCAATTTTTACTACAACCACATACAACTACGCTTACGCTCTTGTAAAATAAGTATTATATATCAGTTTCCATGCTCGACTCTTTGTTTTCCTCTATTAGCTATTTTAATTGTTGAGAGTCCTTATTATTTCTTATTAAAATATCTCATTGATATAGTCTAAATATTGACGATTACATTTTTAGAAATGTCTATAGTAACCTACATGCTTCATTCAAGGGACGTCCTGGGAACATCCTTGGAACGTAAAAAGTCCTTCGAATGTCTGTAGGATACATTCTTTAGAAATGTGTGTTGTATAGAAATATTTTACACAAAAAAACTTTATTTTATAATAAAATTGCACTAATAAACTAAAAATTCCTAGGCTAATCGTTTTATAGCGTAACAAAATTCAAGCGAGAAATTGCTACGTACTATGATTTTACTATCTCAAAAATAAAGGACTTCATTGAAAGATTATCCGGAGATCGACTTAATACTTAAATATATCTCTTATACTTCCACTACCCTATCCTCTCATTTCTATAATAAGAAGTTTGTTGCGCTCTGTCAAGTGAATTTTACCCAACGTATCACTATCCCATCTCCTTCTCATCGGTCTTCGCCAATAGTAGCGCGACAAAGAAAACTCTTTTACCGGATGATGAATTTTCAGGTTGAGAAGCGCCACAAGAAAAGCAGGTATCGGTGATGATCCTGACATTTTCCGTGTCGCCGTTCACCTTCACGAGATACACGGGAGCGGCTCGTGTGTGCGACTCGACGCGAGAGATCCGATCTCCCCTCGTGGCCCTACCAATACGAATACGAAGCAAGTAAGGACTAATAACGGGGCCCCAGTAAGTCCCATTCTGATGCTTTGTGAAGGCGAGCTCTCCGCTCGGTAGCAGTCTCATGCCTCGTCTCCCTTCGTCCCGCCACCTCGTCACGACTGGTCTCTCCCTCGCTTCTTCCTCCTTTCGACCAGCGACCTGCTCCTCGCCTCCTCCCACCATATCATGGCTTCGGTACACGCTGTGGGCACCATCGTAGAGGGCTATTGAGGGCTTAAGCTGTCGGCGTGTGGCTCGCTACATCCTTTTCATCTCCGCCGCCACGACAAAGCCGCGAGCGCTCGCGGCCGCAGCCTTTACCGGTTCCCGAGCATTTCGTCGTTTCAGAGAGTGCGTATCGGAGTGCTCCGAATTCTATTACACCAGACTACGGCCTAGTAATAGATGCAGCTTCTGCTGCTAACAGCGTTCTATTTCGGTAGCAGCGTTCAGCCTTTTAACAGTCGTCATTACGCGGAACGTACAGTAATTATAGCCCTCAGGAATATGTTTACAGCCGCGCTATACATGACGATATTTTATAATCTATGCAGCTAGTCTCGCATCCGCAATAATAGCAATCACATCTAGCTAATAGGTAAGTCGAATTGAAGAGTTCGCTGATTTAAACTTAGGATCATCATTTATATAATTAAAATATATGATTAAAATATATGATTCTTAAAAATAAATAATAATCAATCTTAAGAAACTTGTGCGTTTAATGAAATTAAGAAAAGCTTAATTATAATTAAGAGTCCTTAATTAATCATTTCCGTACCATCGACCATACAGGTTATAGCATTGATCGAAACGATTGGCCTAATTGTTAGATCGGTCGCTCAATAAAGTTTGTTCATGAAGTCGCGGGTCAATTACTTCGTTGACCGAATAGTTTTACGAGCAACAGTTCTCGATGTCACGACCATTTCCCATTATTTCTCAGAATAATAGTTGGAATAACAAACTGCAAATTAGTTCGCTCAAACAGACAATAATAGTGTCTTCATAGAAGAAAATTATATTGAAATCGTTGATAATGAGAATTAAAATAGATTTTACTGTATCAAAAATATACAACTATATTATTAATAATATAACAATATAGTATTTGTATTTTAAATGTAACATTAGTGTATATATGTATATATGTATAGGAACAACGAATATTACTCACAATCAAATAAATCACAAAATAACTTTGCATATAAATAAATTATCTTTCTAACTTTTATAAATATCATTAATGTCGATGAATAATTATCTATCAGAAAAATCTTTATTCAGCAAATAAATTTCTTGAAGAAAATTAATGCTATTATATCGCCGTAATTCTTTTCTTTGCCTATTATCTCTGTAAGGATTTCTTTTTCTGACCGCACAATCTCCAGGAATGAGGCAGTCATTGATGGGATCTCAGTGATAGAGACGAAGGCGATAATAGCGGCGATGAAAGAGGGGAAAAAATAAAGGACGGCCAAGAAGCAAAAATATTGCAGGAAGAGTCGACAGCAGAAGAAGTCGTCTCGTGTGGTCATATCATAACCTGCGGGCCAAGCAGTGTGAGTGGTTTTAAGCAGCGATGAAAGAGAAGGGGAATATCTTGGAGTATGGTTCAAGAAGGGCAAGACGGGGAGAGAAGAAGTTCAGCGGGGGTCCGTATTACAGCTCATTTAGCAGCGGGGTCCTGTGCCCCTTTCTTCGGCGCCCTGAGAGATCCACTCGGTCCAGAACAGGTCCATGGACCTACGGCAAAGATGAGCCCGTTTCGTTCCCATAGAATCGGACCTCCTGGCACTTATAACCTTCTACCGCTAAGTAGCACATCTCTTCACATTTAGATACTTCATTCGGACACGATATCATACAAAGGATACAATATCTAACTCATCAAGATACAGGCAATTCTGCATAATTCTGCATTATGTAAATTCGTTTCCCGAAAAACCACTCATATTTAGCTAATTGTAAGATATACCAAAAAAAAAAAAGATCAATATAAAAAATAAATAACAAAAAGTACGCATATAAATATTGACGGAACATAATAATCAGTTCTTATTCACAGATCCTAAGCTCTCGCGTTTTCGCACCTCACATCTGTCATTTACATGAAGGAGAAATTTTGAGTGACCAACCGCTATATGGAGAAGCGTAGGAAGAGAAGAAAGGGAAGTTGGAACGTATACCGGGGCGGGAGGGTGAAACGGGTGTTACCGACTCGTGACCAACACAGACGCGAAATAGCCAGTAATTTATGGGTGAGACTAATTACCGGGGAATGCAGCTCCTTCGACTCTCCTCTGTTCCTAAGACCGCAACTGCACCAGACCAGTTTTCAGAGACGAGGAGAGCCACCTCTCTTATCCCGCCACCTTTTTCATCCTCTTTCTCTATCATCCAAATTCGTTCCCCTTGCCCGTCGGACCTCTTGTATTCCCTCTGCGAGCGTTTATGCGCTTGAACTTGCATATTAATTCCGCGGTTAGTCCATGCGTGCTAATTATATCCATCGATTCTGCAAAATAATCTATCTGATGTTTCCACATATTTCTTTACGTACAAAAAAAATATTATGTATACAATATATATTTTTTTAATGTGTGTGTGTGTGTGTGTGTGTGTATTCGTGAAATTGTAAATGTTTTTTAATTAAACTAATAAAAATATCAATTTTGGAAGGGAGGAGGAATTTCAATGTACTATAATATTCTACTTTAATGATCACAATAAAATTAGATTAATCAATTTGAGTTTCATAATTTGAATCACTGCGATGATACGAGTGTAATTCCATTTATCGAAAGATTGAAGCGATAGAAGTAGAAACGATAATTCACGAAATTAGGGACCCAGATCTAATTAGAATAATGGAAGAAGGACGATCACGTTCTTACGGGAATTACGAGCAGAGAAAGGTGTTAGAACAATACCCACGATCGTCATCGGGCATCATTTGTACATTAACCTGATCCGACAATTTGAACCGCACTCGGTGCACCCAGTGCAACGATTCCTTCTCGTTAAATGCCATTATCCGTTTCACCCGAACACCCGGTCGCCGCATGAGTCGTGAATTCCTAAGAACCTGCTCGAACATGCTGCCGTTGCTTGTCGAAACGGTAGAGGCGGAGCAGCGTTATAGAGGGAGGAACAGATTCTTTTATTATGACGAGAGTATAGAGGAAAGAAGAGAGAAAGGGAGAAAGAGACACGGAAAAAAGGATGAGACACACTAATGTACACGCGCGATGAGCGTGCCTCGACAAAGCTGCAGAATGTTCCACGGCATGATTTTTTTCAGCCCTGCCTCTCGGTATCCTCGCTGTTCTGCATGCCATTCGACCGATGGCACTCCTGGCATTCGCGGCAAGTAATAGGAACGGATCATTATAACGACCGAAGTCACGGGTGTCTGGTAATCAATTCGGCTAATTGACTGCGCGAGAATGGCAAGAGTTTTCGCCTAGCTACTAATGACTTTGCGGAATGGATTTCGTAGCAACGATCTCGGATCTTAAATTCTCGAAAGAAAATATTACATTTGCTAGTGTCGATTCCGATAATTTCTATATTATTGGACTAAGTTTATAATGGTTTAATTAATTATAATTTTAACAAGAAACAAGATAGAAAAGCCATTACAGTAGCACTGAAACAATGTCATATTTTGAGACAAGAAATACAATGAAATAATCAATTATAACAAATCTCACTCAGGAAAACAAGGAAAAGCTGTAAATATTTTAGAAATAAACCTCTAAAAAGGTCCTCTAAAAAATTAATATTTTCCTTGCACTTATAATCACAAGTTTGATTTCAAAAATAAAAAAAAGTGATTATAAATGAAAATGATAGAAATTAGGTGACAATGGTAAAAAGAAGATTCATCAGCATATAATAATAATAATAAGAAACAGATTGTTGAAATATATGCTTCAAATATCTAAACATAAGTCTTAATACGTGATAAAAATACAACAAAAGTTTTTGAAATATTAAACTTTTTGAAACATTAAAAATGTATTAACAGTATTAAAAATGATTTAGGTATTTTGTCTGAGGAAATGATCATATGTAATTACTCTTCATACCTAAGATATATGTAAATACTTATATGCAAATTACTTTCTTCCTTCCATGAAAAAAAACTTTTAAAATATATATTCTACGATCACAGGGATCATAGATTTTTTATATTAATTTCACATGTCACAACTTTGAGCAATCAAAGAATCATCCGTAAAATCTTGGAAGCAGTTCTTGGTCCTAATCATGCGAATCTATGAGCGACAAGGCGAACGAGGCAAATCAGAATGAGGATAAGGAAGAGATGGTGAAGGGAGATCCGTAGACATTTTTTGTGAATTTCGTAAGGCTGCGTCGCGGACGGTTGAACTGGGGCTCGTGACCGAGTAGTGGAACTACGGTTCCCCGAGAACTACGGTTGGGACCGATGGCGTGTCATCGGTCCCACGACAAAGAAAGAGCGGGACGAAGTGAATCTGCCCGTTTTTCTGCATCGTGACGTCTTGCCGATTTATTGCGCTCCACTCTATCATCTACATTCCGATATCCTTTCGAATCTTTGCACTCGTCGATTCACGTTAAGACGTACGAGTTAACATTCTTTTTTGGAGATATCTTTCAAAGTGAAAAACACGCGCAATGTTACACTCGAAGTTATTTAACTCAGGTTGTCAACGCAATCAAGTGTGTTACAAAGTCTAGTCGAGATGTTACCGGAGATCGACACTCTTTTCTCGCACAATGTCGGAGCTATTACCTGCCTCGTCTAAGTTTTTTCCTAATTACCAAAGGCCACCAGTGGCATGTAGTTGCGAAATAACATTCATCTAGCGTCGTTAATACGCGGTAGATACCAATCGGCAGCCCATTTCTGCGGTTAATAAGCACGCTCTTACCAAGATGGAAACCGATTCAAGCGATCGCCAATGGGCGTTTATTACAGCTCGGCGCATTTTGCGATCAAAGTGGGTAAACAGATGCCCGAGTAAGCGCGCTGTAGCAATTATACGGCACTTACGCGTCTCTCGAGGCCTGCTCTCGCAAGATATATTACGTGGTGTAGTCTCTCCGTTTCTCTTTCTCCATTTCTTTCTACCTTACAATCAGAAATCTTCTTCACATCTACTTTCGTACACCATTTCTCTTTCTCTTCTTTTTTTTCGATGCCAGTTTCCACAATGGTAATTACGAGACGGCTCGCTCGTAAATTTCACAAAAGTTGAACGCGATCGCGAATACCTCGCTTTCTATTTCTCGTAGAATCTCCCACCTACGAACAAACATAGAGATACATTTTGTCTCTGTAAAAGTTCGAAGGAAACAGGGAGATAGATGATAATCCGGTTGACCCGATCGAGTTAGATGCACTTTGTGTATGCAAACATGTTCTTCACTTATTCCGTGGTTGCTTTGATCTGTTTCTCTATCTCCTCTCTTTTTTATGCGACATTATTGTCGTGATCAAGTTCTCATGTATCTACATATTCTAGCTAATACATCATAGTAAATAATTTACTAGCTTGGAATATGGAATTTTAATATCTTGATATCAATAAAAATATACATTTCTCTCTTTATGTAAAATTAACTCAAGTTACGATTATTTAATCATTTCATTTTTAAACAATTCGTTAAATTAAAAAAACTGTATATATTTAAAATAAAATAATTAAAACAGGGCTACAAGCCAAGTAGGATTGTAATGCTATCAAATTGAATAAATGCTTTAATTAAAATTACATATATATTCGTCAAAGATTACACTTATATTGTGTTTTGATATAAAGTGATATTATTTAAAAATAATGAAAATCGAATCATACAAAGATTAATATTTCAAAATTTTGTTAAATTATACCATAAATAGAAAAAAACTTTTATTTTTTTTTTTCGTGATTTCTTGTTTATCAAATCAGAAAAAACTGCTTGTAATGTAATAACAACGACATGTAATGTTATAAGCGTGAGAATATTTTCAGATGTTGATATTTTTTGGCTATTTTATACTGCATGCGACATGCATACTAATCGTCTTTATGTCAAGTATCTACCGTCGCATCTACATCGCGACTATTTCGTATATATTATACTTCTCGAGTAAAATAAATCCAGCGCGATCTACCGCGTACGATTTTTAATATTGAGTGATGTCATAATGCGTTTAGTTGCTTTTATTGATGGATGATGATTTACATAATACTGATCGCGATCCCATACTTGTGCTCCAGCGCAACTATTCCCATAACTTAATAAATCACCGATTGATATATCGATGTTAACAACGAAAGGCGAACATGTTTCGCGAGTCACGGAAAAGACAACATGAGACAGCATATAACAGTCGCATACAAAACTTTCGAAAGCTTCATATTTCATGAAATCATTAAGAATATCACAAATGTCACAAAGTAATAATAAAACATTACGATTGAAAATACTATTCATATCAAACAGACTAGTTCAATATATTTGCAAAAAATGAAAAGGATATAATTTTGAAATAATTTTTAGTAGAAATAGTATTGAAAAAATAGTGCAACTAATTAGTTAATATTATAGATTTTATAAGTTATCAACATCTAAAAAAAATTAACATTTCTGTGATTTTCACAAAAGAATATAAATTGCATATCCATTATAAGAAGAGCTTTGAAAAATATTTTTCTAATAAAATATTTTTGTGCTTTGTTTCCCTATATCATAATTTTTCAAATATCTATTAGGTGTTGGAATTAATTCGTAGCGTTTTACAAGTGATGGGAAGTACTTTCATTAATGTATTTTTTAATGCTCATGTGAAATAAATAACATTCTTTCATTAAAAAACGCTACGAATTAATTCCAACACCTAATAATTTATATAAAACAATCTGTATTATTTCTCCAAAGATAATAAGCGTGTCATAGCAAAAGAGTAAAATTAAATAAATTATATAATTCCTTATGACAATTAATATTAAAAAAGCAGATGTTCAATTACTGTTACATTTAATCATCGCATCCCTTTACAGTATAATGTTCTTCTGACAACAATTTCTTTGACGTGACGTCTTTAATATGTGTAATAGGTACGTCGCATTTGTCCGAAATTAAAGCTATTTTCAAATCAGCTAATATTAGCGAACGATTAACGCGGAACATGGAAATTCCTGTCATTCGCGTCCTGCGAAATCGAAGCCGAACCTGTTTGTGCTAGAAGCTTAAAATGTGTCTCGAGCCCATCAAAAGCGGGCCTGGGCCCGAGCCGGCGTTATAATTTGAGGCGGTTTCAGGGAGGTCCTGGGCCCGAGGCCCAAGCGGGTCCAGTTCAATGAAGTCATCAGCTAGCTCGGCCTGTGTGCGGCGCTCTGTTATTATGCCGCGGTACCGCGGCACCATGCTCGCTCCTTCCTTCCTCCTTCGCAACAACTTCGTCGATTTCTTTGAATATCCCACGTTTATGAATTTCGCGCGGATACCGTTTTCAATCTTCGAGTTACGAAAATCGAAATAATGGCAGGAGACTTCAATCAATCAAACGTGTACCAAATTTTCATAAAAGGAGTTAAAATTAGATAATACATAAATTACGTGAAATTTATGGCTTATAAATCACAAGTAGAATTGAATACACAAATCTGTTAAGGTTTAAGTTAACACTTACAGTTTAATATTTATGAATGGATACCAACTTCAAATTTCGAAGTTTAAAGCAACAATAGGTATGTCAAAGCAAACAGAAATAATAACGTAAATAAATTGCATAAATTACATTTGTTAAATCAAGATATCTGGAATGTTTTGTTTTTCCAATTATAAAATATAATAAATACAAGAGATATTGCAGCTTTAATCGTTAACAATATGTGAGAAATGCGCAAGTACTTGACCTAAGCAAACTAGAAACATTTCTATTCACGAGAGAGAAACGTGTATCTCCAAATGATCAGCTGCAACGATAACCTACGTCAATATATTTGGCCCAAGAAACAGCAAACTGTTCTCTCGGATGGTAAAGGAGACGTAGAGAGAAAAGAGAGACGCGATATACAACAGGTAGTTCGTTATTAAAAATTCCTGCGATGCGAGTCACGGGTATTAGTCTCGATAACAGAGCTGATAACGACACGACCAATAGCAAACGAAATATGCGGAAGCGACGATTAGAACCGTAAAGCAATTGGAAACTCGAGGGAAATGTGGATAAATACAGGCAGGTTCTCCAACGACAGGTTGGAGGCCGGCAATGGGAGAGAGATAAGTTTTCCAGAAGGATAAATATATATACA
Organism: Acromyrmex echinatior; assembly: GCF_000204515.1. Next base: position 327,152 of record NW_011627383.1, on the reverse strand, counting down.
CGAACTATACGAATTTTAATCTCATGGCCGACCGTAAGGCCCGACGAGGGGTTTCTTTTACAATCGGGATCGCGGGGTCCAATTAGATTCAAAGTTCTTAATCCGTTTATCAGCTACGCCGTGATGCACGACTCGCTTTCATCGGAACGGATAAAAGGGGCTCTGAACTCAGTGGCGAGAATAAGGTGGGACGACGATTACACCGATTGTGCAGTCGACATTGCCGAAGAAAATAAATTTCCAATTGTGAGCAATTTTACAATGACACAGATAATCCATAGATATCTGATTTATAATTTAAATAAATCATAAGTAAAATATTTTTTTATCTGTAAATTATACACTTGATTATATACACTTATTATTCCATATCTTTTTTAGATTATATTTTATATTATTAAAAACATATAATAAAAAAAAGAAATATAAAATTGAAATTGGTAAGCAAGTTTTCTTTTTCAAACTGTTCATGTTATATAAGCGTGCTTGACTCTTATATTGTATATATTAATTGTTGAATCATGAATGGATTACTACCCATTTATGATTCAACAATTAATACATTTTTTAACAGCATTTACATTCATCTGGTTTTAATGATCTACAAAAATAAAAAGTTATGAAAGATATATTCATGGTATGCAATAAGTATACAAATATTATAATCAGTAAATAATTCACATAAGTTCCTTTCATCGCCTGATCCAACAGTAAGAACAGTTAGCTACAAACTAATCCGAGAGTTACATCGCGTCGAACGAGAAAAAAGGTCCTCACAGAGGAGATAAAAAATACGGTCTGAAAGAAAAAGGCAAACAATTAAATGCTGGTGCAAACACCGTAACGACTACGTTTATTCCCTCGCTGGGGGCTTTGTGGCGGGCGCGTTCGGTAAACCGAAACACGGGACCCGTGGGCCCGTGGGCCCCATTACCCCTCTAAACGATTCCTTTTTTCTTTTCCCCCGGTCCGAGGACCGGCTAGCAGCTAGCTACCTACTCGCTCAACTCTGCCACGAATGAATCTACGAGGCGAATCGCTGAATGCCGACGTGAAGCGCGCGATGGTAGCGTTGAAGCTTCCACTAATGACGCGCTGCATCCCTGGACAATACGGACATAGTTGCGTCAGCAACAACGTGTTTTTACACCGCCGGCCCGACGTAGGTCCCCCCCCCCCCCCTTGCAGCCCCCCCCCCCCCCCCACGCAGGCGTCAGGAGAGAGGCTTCCATACATTATTAATGATCAATAACGATAGGTATTAATCGTGAGCGATATTGAACGGGCACAGGGTTAACTTGAAATATCGTATCTTCAATATATTACAAATTTCAGTCATTGACCTGTCATTATAATTTCTTACACAAGAATTTAATTAGCAAATTATTGTAAGATATTTTAAGATGTGTTATTATTTATAATAAAAGGATAAATATATATAATCACAACTAAAAATAATTAAAATATAAACAAATATGAAATGATTTTTGAGATCATTATATCGATCGCTAAGTCTTAATAAAGTAAAAGAATGTTAAATATTGTTACTCGTTGAAAAAAGAGGCAATTGCGTGATCCAAGTGATTGTTGAAAACACGCGAATGTGGTTTATATTTCACCGCAAAAGATCAAAAAACTTCAGACCGGAGCTGAAAATATTTCGTAAGCATTCACAATTTGTTTTGAGATGGAAGCGTGTTAGTTTCACGAAAGACAGTCAAAATCCAGCAACATTTCAAGACACGCGAGGTTAAAGGTAGAAAACGACGAATAGGAAGAAAAGCGAGGGAAGAAGAAAGAACGGAAAGATCTCTTACTCATCGCGAGGACTCGGCTGCCTCCCTCATCGGCGGGCCCCGTTGCACCGTGGGGGCCTCCGGCACGGCATTCGTGTGGATATTAGGGCGATTGTCGTGCCTGATTCGGTACGGTCTTGAAATAAGGCCCCCGCGGGCTGACAGCGGCAAGGGGCCCTTCGTACAAAGCTGGGTAACGGGCCCACCCTTCGATTCTGCTGCATCTCCCTCCCCTTCACTCTGACACCTCCAAACAGCCTAATCTCTCTCTCTCTCTCTCTCTCGCGTTTTTTTTCCTTCTTTTTATTTCAATTCGTGATACACATACGACCGTGATATTCTTGACAGATGACAAAAACAGAGCGAATACATCGTTATAAAACTATTACGATTTATCTCGTTCTCGTTGCATCGGCGCATCTGTAATTAACCAACTCTCTTTTTAATATCTTGAACATATTATTATCATTATTTATCATTAATCTTTGACAGTGGTATAAAGTTTCACTGATGAAATTAACTGGTAAACAACTAAGAAATCAGAACACAGCCGACATCTCCCGGAAGACCGAATCAGTACGATCCGCAAGAATTGAGGGAAGATCGGAGGAGGTGGTAGCTTCTTCCGCGACTTCAGAACCTCTCTCGGAGGTCCACTCTCGTTCTATCTCTCTCTATCCCTCACGCGACTTCACTGGACTCTGTATCATCCTCCGGGCCGGTACCAGTCGGCATCGTGTGAAGTCCGGCCGAGCCATTATATCCCCCTTGACCGCCTTCGAGGTGTATATACTATCCAGGCATCTCCAGGCATCGCGAGAACGAAGAGGGTGAGGGAGAAGCACTTTCTTTCTCTCTCCCTCTCTTCTTCTCTCGCCGTTCATCTCTCGAGGCTCTTCTTCCTTTACACGTATCTGTTCGTACAGGCAAAAGAGAATAAGACAGAAGAGAGAGGGAAGTGCGTGCTGGATCGCAGAGCCGAGAGGTGTCGGGGCCCGCATTAAGGGGGCGGTACGCCTCGAAGGGGCCCCGAATTATGACGTCACGGACCGCACACGACGCGATCAGGTGAGCCGAATACAAAATGGATTGTTAATTACGGAGTCCTCTTCCCACCCCTCTGATCGCCACGGTGGCCGTCACTTACTTCAGCCTATTTCAGCGAGTCTCTATACGCTTAGTCTTAAAGGTAATATCTGTTTTCTATTAAAGACCTGAAGGCATTTGAATGCAAGGGGTATTAAGAAGCGCAAACGTCTATATCAATGTATTAATTCCTTTCTACAAACAAATATTTATTATTCGAAAATAATCTTCCAAATTATTTTAATAATCATAAAATAAATAAAAATAGTAGTTTTTATATTAAAGTAATATAAATATGTATACGTACATGAGTATTGCTAACTTTTCCTCTTTTTTCGATTTAAATAGTACAAGTGGAATTAACTGTAAAAATTAATATCTCAAATGATAACCTTATTGAATATGGAAATAATCTTTATTTTGCAATAGTTAAAATTCTTGTTGCATGTGTCAAGACATAAAGTCAATATAAAATGTTTAATATTAATGAAACTGAAAATAAACTGTTTGGATAAATAAAAATTTTATCTTTTATCTATTATTTATGTAAAAATAAATTTTATTGATTCTGGCTTTTTATTGACACTTGCAATAATTTACACTTTATAAACCAAATAGACTTAGCATATAGGTGTTTATCGAAATGTCACCGGAAATACGAAACCTAACCTTTCGAGAAAATGTTCATCTCGAGTAATTCGATTTATTGCCGGGATCATAAAGATACCGTGCGTTACGTCGATACTGGAGAAACACGCTTCAGGCGAAGAGAAAGAGAAGAGCGAGCAAAGAATGTTCGGTTGGGAAGGAGGCAAGATCAACGGAGAAAGGAGTCATCAAATTCATTAGATCCACTCTCACGGGCGAACATTAACGAACTCAAACGTGTGCTCAGCAGGCCATGCCATTCTGGTGGACGGCAGAATCATCCGGTCGATTATGAGATAATGCTGCTCCAAAAAATAAAGAGTGGCAGATGAAGAGAGGAAGAAAGACAGAATAGGAGGGGCATGAGAGGGTGGAGAAAGAAAGATTGAGAAGGGGAAGCTTAAAGAAGCAAAAAGAAAAAAATAAGATACGACGTCTCCACCTCTCGGAACGATCACCAGATATATCGAAAGAGAACTGTAACGCGTGTGAAAAGGGAGACAGATATATAGATGTGAGGAGAATCCTGAAAGTTAAAAGAGAGGCTAAGAAAAATGGTGGGGGGGGAGGAAAGAAATAGAGAATTCACTTTCATTCATGAAATTCTTTATCTCGACAATCTTACAAAAATTGGTTCCCACAAGAAAAGAAATAATGCTGGATATCTTTTACGAATGTTTACTTCGTAGATGGTCGATATATTATAGGCTTTAAAGACTACATTACATATAATAATATATCACGTGATAAATTTATACGAAAAAAAAGTCACCATAAACATCATTCTCAACGTTTATGATAGAACATCTTAATTATGTGCTATTTTGTGAGAGAAATTTTAAATGTCGAGTTAATTTTTTCGTTAATATTAATTGTTCGTTATACTGTTATTTTTATAATATTTAATATAAAAGACTTAAGCCTCTATTATTTATTTATTACATGCAAACTATCGCTTGTGTTTTTTTCTAGCTTCCAATAATTTTGAGATTGTTTTTGTATTTTTTTGTGATTTAGAAACCGTTAAATATTTTATTGAAAAAGTAATTTAACATATGTACAATGTAAATTACTATTAATGTTGTTGATATTGCTATATTTAATTGTTAAGTTGATAATATTCTCCAAAACTTTATAAATATAATGTATATATATCAATCTTCTTTAAAAATAAGAATTTTAATTTTCTAGAAAATTTCTCTAATTTCTCTAATTTCCCTAATTTCCAGTTTTATAGCAATTCTGAGTTACTGACGATTGATGTGTGAAACTCATTAATTAATTTATCTAAACTGTATCGTGGAAACACAAAGGAATAATTATTCGTATCCGTTAAAATTACATTAATCATGTGACAAATTCTCGGTAATGATAAAATAGTGATATGATGAATATACCGATTATCTCCTGACTGATTATGAATGAGATGCGGTAGCGTGAGAAAGGGTCAAGCATTGTGTCTGAAACGAATCGTAAATTAGCTCGATCTACGTGTAACCTGCCACCGATGTATCTAGGAGCACCGCAACATGAAGTACATAACGATCCTTAATCGATTCGCGGATCAACGCGTTGCTTCAAACACAGGTTTCTACTCTCTGACATTCTAACTTACGCTGTAGAATCATCTTGGAATGTTATGTTGCTGTACGTGCTATTCTAGAATTTCTAACCATCGGGATATTATCTATCATCTCGTGCTTAGATTATGTATTGCTTCATCTACGGCTATCTACTTACTTCAGGATAACGGAATCAATTACTAAAGCAAAACATATGATTATCTTTATTGATATGCAAAACACGTAATAGATTTTATTTCTATTTTGAAATTATAGAGAAACAAATAAGATATTTTATCACAGATAAATGTATAAATTGTCAATTACTTAATTGTAAAAAATATATAAATTGTCGGATTCATAGAAATAAAATAGATGAATTTTATAATTTATGTTGAAAATAGCATCTGATTAAAACTCATGGCAACAATGTGCGCCTTAGACAAGTAATAATTACATGGCCATTATAGAAGCAGAGTATCAACAATTATCTTCACCATTACCGGTTGCACTTGTTGCTCCATTATCGCGGTTAAGGTATAGTGATTGCGCACTATTTGAAATATTACGCATCATAATCTTTCATCTTCTTGGCGATCTCCGAAGTAAAGTGATCACCTTACTTAAAAGCAGTAATTACTTCTTTATCACTAATATTCTTCTATCATCGCGCCTATCGCTTTCACGACAATCTCGTGACATCACATTCATATTTGCAAAACGACCGTCGTAGCGTAATAAATATAGTCGGCAGCTAATAAGCGACAGTTAATTATGTACACAAATTCGCATATTCAATCCATATAAGCGTAACGAAGGCAACTTGGGCGGTGAAAATCCAGGGAGCCAAGTTGCCTCGCACAAATGAGTATTTATGAGTCCGCCGCGGCTTTATATTATACCTCATTTCGCTAGAGAATCGATTAGCTCTAATCGCGCGACGTATAAACAAAACGTTAATAAACGCCGGTGTTTATCCACCGGATTCTGCTTGCGAGCGAGGAAAGAAGAAAGAGAAGGATCAGATCAACTCATACGTTACATTTTCGCATGTATATACATGCCCACATAAAAAATCTTGAAATAATTTATTTTTTCATGTTCATATACTGCAAATTCAAGTGAAATAAGTGCCTTTATATGTATGTGTGTGACTTAGTTTACCATGTAATAATAAATAGGATACAGCGAGGTTAATTGTAACATTTTTTATATTTAAATTATTATAAATCTATACAATTATGTAATAAATGCAATAAAAATTGCTTTAAAACATTATATAACTCAATAATTAAGTATTTATAAATCTTGAATATATTTCGAAAAAATAAGAAAAAATTTTTGTTAATTATAAAAAAGGCAAAGTGGTTCAATGAACTCCAGCCACGCGGGGTATATTAAGTAACCCTGAAGGAATAAGTTGAGCCATAAAGACAATTGTTTAATGAGGTTTTATATATATATATTATTAAAAAACAAAAGGATTAGACGTATATTAATTAAAATAATTTTGTATTAAATTTTTTATCTTATTTATAATAATTTGTAATACTTATTTTTAAATACTTTAATTAATAAAATTAAAAAATAAAATAAAACTAAAAATCTAACTTTTTATAATAAAAAAATTAATATTATATATAAGTTTCATCATTTACATATAATAAAACGTTTCAATACAGACAGATTTCATTAAATCTCAGTTTATAAGATTAGTCGAGGCACTTGATGTAACCAGCTTGATTTAATCTTAGCTACCCTAATGTTCGACTGAAATTTTTTTTATAAATAAAAAAGTAAATAAATATAGCAATTCGGACGTTAAAGTTAAAAAATACACTAATAACTTTATATAAAAAAAAACACTTACCTAATAATTTTATTTTTAATGTACAAAAAAGCGCACGTTTTCAATTGTTTCGACAGTCAAATACAAATTATTGAGTTCAGTCCAATAGTCTCGTTTCTGCGTTATCTTACGCAGACATAAATATGTCCATACGAATTTTAGTTACTGATGAGATATTTGCACGTTCTTTGACTCAACTGATCCCATTACCCTATGTTTAAATGTATAAATCCATTTTTGTGAATGCAGTATTAATGTGTTATGTTTACACGGAAAACTAATAACATAATTCGATTAGATGCACTAATGCACACTCAATGCGTAAGTTGTCACAAATCTATCACTGACGTGATGTATAAGATTAATTTTCAGCAAACAATTGATCGCTTTAATAATAGTTTATATTTCGTAATCGTAAGTTAAAAGGCAGCTATGTAATTCAAGCTGATTGAGAGATAAATTAATCCAAAAGAAATACGAGAACACAAATTGTTTTAGGATTATTTATAGGAGCTATGCTAATAGGTGCATGCATCAAGATATCAATTACTGCTACGATTCATGAACGCTTAAATAAATAATTAAAGTATAAGAACGATAACCATTCGCGACTGCTTATCGTTTATTTTTCGTGATGGGGAACTGTATAAAGTATAGAAGTACTTTGTGATTGGAATGACGTAGTCAAGAGAGAAATTATAGAGTATATATAACTCAGTACGAAATTTTTTTTTTTCTAACATTTAAGAGAATAACAATTACTTTTTTTAATTATCATTTTTTTATTATTATTAATCTACAAATTAAATTCTATATTAAATTGTACATCAATAACAAAATTGCGAAAATCACTAATGATTTTAAAATACTTACATTTTTATTTAATTAAATAGAAATTTCTCTATAAACTTAATTTATATCGAAATAACATAAAAAGTAAGAGTCTATTATGAAAAAACTGATAATAATGATGATAATTTTGATAGAGATACAGCCAATTTACTTATTTCATTTGTAAAATCCTTTGTTAACAAATTTTGTCTAAACTTTCTTTCTATTTATTATTTATGATTTATCAACATTATATATGGTTGAATTTTCGAAAGATTTTTAAAATTATTTAATATATAATTTGTTAGAAAAAAACATTGAATTACTAATTATATGAAAAAAGATAACTTGTACAGAATCTACATAAAGATCACTGTAAATAAATTTCATTCATGATCTCACGACACGTATCTATTGAAATCGATATACCAAGATTCCTTGAAACACGCCTAAAGATCTATGCATCAATAAAGAAATCGTAGATCGCAATCGATCTCAGGCGAGTTTCACGAAGAAACGCATTATATTTCGAGAGTGCACACGTGATTACACGGATGGTTCCTCCTCAATATAATGATCAAGATTTCTGTTTTAAATTGTTATTGTAAATCTAAAGTAGAACCTAATACGTTTCGACTTTGTAATGGGTTTTTTTATCGCATATCGCTCGCCATCAATATTTGTCACCACGCCAATACAACGATAATGTTATGACAAACGAGATATTCGATTAACTTGTAAACATCGTCACTAAATAAGATTGATCAATATCGTCGCCATAAATATAAAGGCAAAACAGTTCCAATTAAAAATCTTTCCCTTTCATAATTTCAAATATACTGATTCAATATAATAAAAATGTCTCGTTTTTATTTGCAGCATTATGCATTATTATATCATAAATTTATAATATTTTGAATACTAAATTTATTTTAAAATGAATATAATTATATGTGTAATTTGCCTATCAAAATCTAATAATTTAATAATAAGATAGAGAAGATAAAAAAGACAAGTCAAATTATATTAGGTGTTGGAATTAATTCGTAGCGTTTTACAAGTGATGGGAAGTACTTTCATTAATGTATTTTTTAATGCTCATGTGAAATAAATAACATTCTTTCATTAAAAACGCTACGAATTAATTCCAACACCTAATAGTTTTAATGACAATTAGTAATTATTCATACTTTCGTAAGTCTTAATTTTTTAATAATAATATCTCAATATATAGATTTAAGTTTTTATTACATCATAATAAAAAACTTGTGCCAATATGTAGATATAAATACAAAAATGGGTTTTGTGTGTGTGTGTGTGTGTGTGTGTGTCTTGCTGATAGTCACATGTTCTAAATAAAAATAGGAGGCAATTATCATATAAGTCGTTATTTATAGTGCTGTCGAAACAGAGATCATCGCAGATCACGTTGGGAGACCCACCGCGCAGCGGCGTAGGAAGTCTCGTCGATCTTTTCGTGGCACTCGATCGCGCGGGTGGGAAAGGGAGAGGAGATCCAAGATCGGCTCTCACCGATCGTTGCCATCGAAAGATGCTTGAATAATAGAGCCGCATCATCGTATTTAATAATCGTACAATGGACGACGTGACGCGATAAGATCGCGATCGTTTCAGTGGATGGACGAGACCTCGATAAGCTGGCTGCTCATAATAACGCAATTAACACTTCTTTGTTCGATCAATTTTCGTCTCGCTCGCCTTGGTGAATCGTCGCGAATTGCAGCAACGGCATATAAAGAAAAATTACTACATTGTAACCTTGGAATATTTTCTTCTGAGGATGCTTGTAATTCAGATCCGACAAAATCATGTTTCTCGCTCTTTTACAAAATGTGTTTCAAATTCATTGGCATTTTTTAAATATCTTCCATTTTTCTATTGTTTTATATTTTATTTAGTATACATAAAATATATTTACTAATACAATTATAATATAATATTTAGTTATAAACGGTATATTTAGCCATGTGTGGCATCTACATAATTCATTACATTTTTAATAAATGTATTTCAAAATTACTTGATTAATTTTTTACTCTTCTAAAATGCATCCAAAAAACTCGAGTTGTTCGTACATGAGATATTTTTATTACATGCGAATCTTCGCTAAAATAATTTCACGCGAGTTCCTCAAAAAGAGAAGAGAACGCAATACGGCGACGACAAATTCGCCTTAACAAATATACTAAGTTTCCGATAAGAACTGTACAAAGTGAGTACAAAATATTACCTTCTTCGCGAAAAATTACGACAAAACACGCTGATGAAAAGAGCCGGCCGATAAACGTGCTCGTATCGTAGGCTTATCATGCCGCAAACAGCTGCAAATCTTGTCGAATCGAGTGTCTCCTGTCAGATGGAAAACGTAAAGGTACTCCCATATTATATTAGCTAATATATTTCTCTCCGTAATTCCCGAACACCCTGAAGTGCCTGATACACCGACGAGACCCCGGCCTCGGTTGATTACGATCGTTTACGATCGCTAAATCATCCGGCGTCTCCCCTCCTTTTTCTCTTTATTTGCAAAACGTCATGATATCCCTAATCGCTGAAACCGGTAGTAAAACGATCGTTACTAGTCGCGACAAAGAAACCGCCACCTTCGAGAACAAACGAGCCAATAAAACCGCTTTACCGGGTCCCTTCCGTTTCGTCGTACGCTTGGAAACGCGCGCATTGCTATGCGTTGTTTTTTCATGGTGCACTTAAAATTCCAGAAAAGTATATGGGGAAGCGATTTCAGATACGCGATGAGAATACAGCTGCCGTGACGTTTAATATTTTGGGATTAACCGTTCGCGCGAAACTTTCGAACGAGCAAATATGAGGGCCACCCCTCCCCCCTTCTCTTCTCCCACAGTAAAATTGTTTCAATGCATTAACGTAGATTCTGTTCTTTAATTAATTTATAACCAAAATTTTCAATGTTGCATTTGTATTAAACAATAACATATAATTAAAATACTCCTGCAGTTTTCCTGTTACGTACAATTACAACATACAATATTATATACTACTTCATACTTGAAAAAAAAGCTATCATGCTTGAAAAATTTCAATTTAGGAAAATCTGAGTTAAATCTTTCGTCTTATTTTTTTTCAAAAGCTATAATCCTTTAAGAACTTTTCTCACGGGGACTACAATAATGCCTCTTTCCTTTCTTTTCTTAAGCTATCACAGCAGGAACTTTGCTTTGTCAAAGGAAAACGGAAAACGAATCAACAATCGGACTGTCAAGTGTCAGTTTATTATAAACAGTTCCGTCTAAAACTAACCATCGTAGATTTAGTACGTCATTACTGTTTCATAATACAGACATAATAATCTCCATTAGGAAAGCATTCAGATCTACCATTGAGTGTCTTATGTATACAACACAGGCGATAACATGTCCTTTCTTACTTCTATTTCTATAGCCTTTCATTCACGTAGCTTCTTATTTATATAGTTATCTCACATATTTGAAGGAAATTTAAAGTTGACGTGACATAAAATCAAACGCATATTCAAAAACATCCTTGAGCGTTGGTATTGAGATTCTAATCGAACCTTGCACAAGTAGAACAACAGCGATTAGGCTTTTTCCAAAGCACACTTACTCGACCGGCTCTAATCTCCGTCCTTGTAAGTGACTCCTAGAGATAATCATCGTTAGTTGCAGCTACATGAGTCACTCGGAAGGGACACTTTATCAATTTCAACCCTTTACACGATCTAGATCTCGTGGCAATTCTTCGTCCTCGTATTTGCTATGCCGGACACGCGATAGAAAAAAGAAAAATGAATTCAACGTCTTCCATAAATAAAACTTACATAATTCAAAATTGATGATAAGAATTATTAATATTCTTATTAATATGATATAGCTTTTTAATACTTTTAAAACTCACAATATATTCTTATACTGTTTTTCTAGTTTGCATTGCTTATTTACTTTCTTATTAAAAAATAATATATATATATTTTATTCAATATTTAAATTATAAGAATTATTAAATTATTAAAATTAAATATGTAACATATATAGTATAAAATAATAGGTTAATATTTTTTGTACAAAGAAGAGAGAAAGAAATCAAGTGCACTTAAATTCCAACCGATGAAATCTAGGAAAGAGGAAATCGGATTAGAAAACTAGGTTTACACAAAAATAGGCAAAAATGTGTTCGAGAGAACACAAGATTACAAGGTTTAAAATGTCTGTCGATGATTCGAAAAGCGTTTCAGAATAATCGCTGCGGAGGTAAGGAATCATGGTTGAGAACTCGAAGGTGTGGAAGCAGGGTATACGGTCAAGCATGAATCCCCAGTACGCATACCAGTGTAGCTATCGGCGAGTGCGAGATCCGACAGCTTCGGAGGTGGCAATGAGCCCGGGTCCCGCCTGCCGCCACACCCACACGCATATATCTTATTTTCCCTTTTTATTTATTCGGATTGCTGTTGGTCGAGGGCCACTCTTCGAATCCCTATGGCTCCGGTGCCATAATAGGCGAGCATGGTGGCCTGCCGCAACGGCCCGGCAGTCTTCCTTCTCGCTCGCGGGCTACCATTCTTCACCTGCGGATGCATCTTGGTGTGCATTGTGTTCTGTCTTTCTCTCTCACACGCGCTCATTATTGTTGCAAATGTCTTCCAAATAGAGATAATGACGTTTGACATATGTATTTTAAAAATAAATTAGAAATTTCAGTAGCAGATGCATTGCAATTTGTAGTAGCAGAATAAACTGCTGAACGATGAAAGTCGAGAAAATATTTATAAAAGATTCGTTATTCTGTCAAAATTATTTTACAAATTGTTTTAAAATTAATTACAAGGAAAGATCAATTTTGTGCTCAAAAACAGGCGTATTTCAAGTATTAGAAGAATATATTTGGAAATTTATTTTATTGCCTTATTACTTTACTTTACAAAAATACTTTACATTAATATAAATAAAATTTCAGATTTAGCTCTGTTTAAACGTTTTAACATAATAAAGATTTTATTTCTTTTTCTAAACACATTTTTTAGATCATCCTAACTAATCCGTTCATCCCGCACGACCCTAATTCGTACGATAACTTATTTGAGCTCTACAAGCTGTAAACCGATCATCCGATAATCGATGCGAGAAGAAAAGAAGAAGAACACGATATCGAAGTATATTCATTCGCTTCGTTTTTTTCTCTCTGTCCCTCTCTCTTCTGAAAAAACATGGTGTATGTGTGCACGCATATGGCACAATATCATGTGAGATATAAAAGGAAACTCGAAGCACATATACAAATGTATAGAGAATATCATCGTTGAAGATCCTTTCAACCTCTTAAATAGTTACAGCCAAAATCGACGAAGAAAGGATTTCCCGCGTATCGAAAGTCCCCATTGTGCGTGTGTTGCATTCCGAAAAAAGGAAAAAAAAAAGACATCGAGACCGGAGATCGTCGTTGCTGTGCGAAGAGACTTTGTTCTTGTTTCCTTTCTGAAATACTGTGTTTTCTCGGCTGTGATTTTTCCCGATTTTTCTATGGGCGCGCGTATACGCGTGGATGCATCCGAGGGGTGTGCCACGATGAACGCGAGTCCTTCCGTCCAGGAGCTAGGAGGGTGCTCCCTACGACGGGTAAACAGGCGGAATCTCTATGATCTTCGAAAGCAGATTATTGGGGCTACTTTAACGAGCAGATCGATTACGCTCGGACGCACTCCAACAAGTGCCTTTTAACGAAAAAACGACGATGATACGTTCGGTGTATCCGGCCTGTCGATCGTGCGATCGAGCGTTATACGTTGCAATAGATATCTTTCCTCGACTGCTGTTCATACCACGTTACTCAGCGAGAACTTATAATAATATATACCTGAGCTACCGCACTTCCTCTCAACTAGAAAAACCTTCCATTTTTTTTAATAAACTCAAAGTCGATATTCTCTCAATAAATATTTGATAAACAAATTAATAACTATAATTGCGAGCTCTGTTATTATTATACAGAAAATATAATTACAATTATAAGTATAGAATAAAATATATAAACTTTAGAATTATCGAACGAGGCACACGTGCACGCAGCAATTTTATAGGATCAGCATTTCTATTCCTTTCCGGAACATTTATAATGTCGGATGATTCTTTCAGCAGCGCGTTTTCGGTTGTAATCTCGCGTTGAAACGATCGAATGGATTCGAAACCGCGGTACTGAAAGGATGGAGGCGTGACGACAACATCTGCGTAGCTTTCTTCATTCATTCTTTCTTCGGAGGTAGTTATCGCACTTTTAGACCGCCTCATTTAGTCGATATAATGGTTAATGACAGAGCTCGCAATTGCATTGAGTATCATAATAGAATTGTCAAAGAACTTCCTGCTCACCTTCCAAGATAAAACGAAAGCGAAACCTTGAAAGATTAAGTCCAGGAAACTCTGCATTATAAAAGCATCTCCCTTTTTTTACACGATATAAATCAATGCATTATTGTCAATTTTATTCTTGTCAAAAATTTTAGGTTTAAAATAAAATTAGGAAAAAAATACGACATATATAATTATGAATCAAATTAAATAGCTCGCTTTACAAATCGATTTAACCTGATGAATTTTTTCATTCCTTATTTATATTTTTCAACCTATTGCCACTCTTGTTGGTTTCAACATATATTTTCTATAAATTTTATGTATAATAGAAAATAAAATTGTCGCGTCCGAAAGGAAGATAAAAACCAGAGAGACACAAGAGGTAATTCTTACATTAAAAACTACCTATATTTTCTTACATTAAAAATTTGCATGCGTAGAATAAATGAATTATTATTAGACTCTAAAAGAACACCAACCTATCGCAGAATACAGCTGTTACAATTAAAATCGTAACACGTTACATGTCTGTGATAACTTCGGTCATGAAAATGACCGACTTTCTTATTAATATTATTTAAAAAATTAATTTGGCAAGGATTGATTTTAAATTGATTCTAAAAAATATTAATTTTTACAGCTGTTCTTATAAGTACGAGAAGACAAATTTGCAAAGAAGCAATATGTGCTCTCTTTCTTCAAGTTATCACAACAGTCGAGCTCCCGCAGAATAATTTATCAACGTTAACGTCATTTTCAAATTTTTGTGTGGTCTCCTGCTTTATCCTTTCTTTATTCACTGCTTTCAATCTATAGATTTTTTGGAGCCCATCAACAATAAAATCCAAATTTCAATAATTTATCGTTTCTTTTCCTGAGAATGACATCTCGAAACATTTTTCTTCAACGATGACAAATTCTCAAGTCATGTTTTCAGACAAAAGAAGATAGTAGAAATCGACCGTAAACCAATTCTCTAAGGAATTTCAGACTCCTGTTTTGATTCATAAATGATTAATTAAGTGCAAACTTATTAGGTGTTGGAATTAATTCGTAGCGTTTTACAAGTGATGGGAAGTACTTTCATTAATGTATTTTTTAATGCTCATGTGAAATAAATAACATTCTTTCATTAAAAACGCTACGAATTAATTCCAATACCTAATATTTTCTCTATATCACTCATGCTTTTCTTATTTGTACGTTGAAAGACATTATAATTTATAATAAATTTTAAAAAATTTTCTTAAGAATAGCAAAACGATAGGTAATTATTTTCTTATAAAAATCTTCTTGTTGTTCTTCTTTAACTAATCCAGAAGTTCTGAATTCATGGAAGAATCAATTAATGAATTAATGGTTTAATCGTTCATAGAAAAAAATAAAAATTATAGGATACGCTAATTTTATATTTTCAACAATGCTATGATATCGTCTCATACGATATCGTTTAGAAAATTCTTAATTCATTATATGATGAATTATAAGAATAAGAATAATCTCAATTCTACATATTACATTAATACAATGAATAAAATTATTAACCGTAAGCGAATCATAAAATGCCGAGCAAAAAACAATTTCATTTCAACGCCCTTAACATAAAGACAAATATAACGTCCAGTACACTATGTATTTGAAGGCTTAGAATTTAAATCAATTATTTAGTGTCTTCCAAGTATCGTTAACCTATTTTCTCGATTTTCCCATAGAAATATATATACATCATATATATATATATATATATACACGATATTTTGTACAATATGATGTGAATACTAAAATTTGAATATTAACGCACGCGATAGTACTAAAATAATTATATTTTATATCTTAATTAAAATAATACAAGGGAGAATAAAAGTTAAAAAATTAATTAGAAAAAGTATTAGGTGTTGGAATTAATTCGTAGCGTTTTACAAGTGATGGGAAGTACTTTCATTAATGTATTTTTTAATGCTCATGTGAAATAAATAACATTCTTTCATTAAAAAACGCTACGAATTAATTCCAACACCTAATAATATTCAAAAAATAGTACACATACGTAAAAACAAAAGACGAATAGCACTATTAAATTAGCTAAAATATAGCACTATTGTTTTTGACTATTTTATAAATTTTATAAATCTCTTGAAAATTATACATTATAATTTATTCTCTAATTTAGACAAAATACTTTATTTGCCTGTCAATCGATATTTTAAAAAAGATGCAAAAAATAGAAAGGTAAAATCTAATACATTTTTTCTAATAATTTCTAATAATTTGAATAATATCGTTAATAACCGATTAACTCTGCAACTTTGGTTCTAATTAATAATTCATTTAGCAACGCGAATTTTTTTAGACCGCTAACGACAAAATCATGTAAAGTGCTCGCTGGCAGACGCATCAGTAGTCCATCTGCATACTGTCTCCTTGACAAGCTATACTTGTATCCCTCAAGCGTATACATAGTAACGATAGTAACGATCGAGAAATTTATTACGCCGCAAGTCTAAGGCGTATATCCTACCGCTCGTGCGGATTACTGCAAATTATCTTATCTATCTCACTTATCTCAAACACATTGTCATTCCTGTCAGCTCGCACGCAATAGGTGAAAGTCTGTAATTACGAGGAACTGCTCACCCCATGAATAAACGAGTTTTAATATTGCCCGCGAAAAACCGAGCTTTACACAGCTTGGAAGCCCATTATCATTATAGAGTATCCTGCGAACCTAGTGTGTTCATCCCCATCAGCCCTTCTTGTATCTCCGGAACTTCAAAATTTCGTCTCTATCGGAATGCATATTATTAAAACATTCCAGAGGGCTCCCTATCGACCTCAACGTGCCCTGCAGGGACGCCGCGCCGATGGGGTAATTTCTAGCATATCCATAGCAAGCAAATTGTTGGCCAATGTCGTGCAGAAATCTCATCACTTTTCTCGATAAATATTCAAAGGGCAAGTAATAAAGTTTTTTCAGCTTAATGTTTTTTTATACATTTTGATTATATAGTTTCAATTTTTTGATTATGCATAATTGCGAATAAGATCAAATTTACGAGATTACTCGCTCTTGAATCATTTAGAAATAAAAATAAGTAATATTTATACGAAATTAAAATAAATCTATTCTAAACATATTATAATTATTAAAATTATGTATTTTATATTATCGATTAAAATATTACTAATAATGTTTATTAGTCAAAATGTCAAAATATATTTGTAATCTACAAGAAACTTGCTTTTTGAATATTTTTAAAGTCTTTCTTTTAAACAGAGTAAGCTTTTTTTTCAATATAAAACATGAAAAAGCATCTACAAAGCTTTTATAACGAGATATTTGTCCTTTATGAAACAGGATAAGCAATACATAAAAATTCAAATGAACCGCTTTTTGCTCTTAACTTTTGTTACAGGATATTATGTGAAGAAACGATAGCGCATCTCTATTATCGTTTCTTCACTACCTTCCTGTAGTTAACTTCTTGCTAACGGGCGGATGTCTCAATTAAGATCGAAGACGATCGACTGCAATTACCGACGATTTTCACACCGCCATTCTACGCGTCCCCCGTTCTTACGATCTTTTGCTTCCTCTTCCCTTTGAAAACACAATAATGACTATCTTGTGAAAACAAAACTACTCTTTGCACGCGCATCAATCAATTATTGTGCTCGAAGGTACGCAGGTTTCATCTAGCATGCGTTGTTGAATGCATTGCAAATGGATAACTTCCGTAATGAATAATTTCCGTGAATCTTCATTTTAAATCTATTTACTTAAAAAATAATACAACTCGTAATTATGTATATCAATCATGTACAATTCTACACTGCTCAAAAATTCATAAGCAAATTAACTTTAAGTAAAAAAACTTGAATATAAACAAGAAATAGAAATAATTTTTTTCTTTCATGATATCTTATTTATATAATCACCGAAATGTTTCCTTTACATGTAAATAAAGCATAACAAGTTTGTTAAATTTTATTTACATGTAAAGGAAGCATTTCTACAGTGATTACGTAAAATAAGGTATCATGAAAGAAAAAAATCATTTTTATTATTTTGTTTGTGTGTTCACAAACAAAGTTTTTTTTAGTTAAAATTTGATTCAACTTAAGTTTGAATGAAATTAAAAGTAATGAATAATTTGACTGAAAACTAAGTTACAATAGTTACTTAAATGTAATGTACATAAAATTTTATGAAAAGTATAATATATTAAATTTTATAAAATTTCATAAAAAATACATTAAATTTCATGTACATACACACAAATACTTTTCAGTTATAAATACATTAAACTTAATGTAATGTCATGAAATTAAATTTAAATTGTAAAACTTAAAAATAAATTAAATTTTATGAAATTTTTAACAGTGTACATTAGAAGTTAATGAAATTTAAGGTCATTTCTAACAATGATGCTTTAACTCTTGGTGATGTCACTCAAGACTCAATATATACTTGTATTAGTTTCCAAAAATTAAAATAATTTTCCGAAGATTACTCGTACATTCTTTTTACATCATAAAGATATTTAAAAAAATCTAAAATTCGGAAACTATTGCTTTTTCTTGTTATTTTAGTCATTATATTTATAGGTAAAGCGACTTTTTGATTATCTAATTTCGAGAACATGCAGGTTAAAAATAAATTACGGTTTCTTCAAAGATTGAGTATATGTTTTCCAAAGATGAATAAAGCATCTCTTATTCATATCGTTTCTCTAAAATTGTAAAATTATATGAATAAGAGAATATTTGAATCGAAAAAAATTGAAACATTGCCGAATTTTTATATCATATCTCTTAGAAAGATGTTAGAGAAATTGATAAGAACAAAAATTTTGTGCAACGTTTCAATTTTTTGTCGTATGATTTGAATAATTTTTTATAATACCATGAACATTAATAACACTATAAATAGACACCGTAAGCGTAACAGAGAGGTCATACACTTGTTCTATGTGCCGCTGTTTAATGCTATAATTTCAGCGGGAAATATTTGCTCTTTTCCAAGATAGTTCAAATGAAAAAGTACGTACGTATGGGTTTAAAATAGGAGAGTGGACGCCGCAAGATACCTCTTTCATTGCGCACCGTTTGAGAAGACGATCATTAGCATTGAATCGTGCAATAAATTACAGCCATGATACGGCAATCGCGAGCCCTAAAGTAATCTCCCTCCTTCACTATAGCGTAAATCACTCCCTCGCTAATGCGGTGTCGTAATAATGTAAAGATGTAAGTATACGAATATTTACGAGAATATATCATTAATCAACCATCCCTGCTTGATCGAAATATCGAATCTTAAGAGGATCTTATGAGAATCGTACTGCAGATATTGGTAATGCGCACGCCTTCGTCTTCTCTTTTTTTTTCAGTCTCTTTCTCTCTCTCTCTCTCTCTCTCTCTCTCTCTCTCTCTCTCTTTCTCTCTCTCTCTCTCTCTCTCTCTCATTCTCTTTTTTTTACACTTCGCCCTTCATGGAAGGACTTCGTACCTTTTTTCCAAGCCGGCCAATTAGGTCGCCAAGCGATGGCGCATTGCACGGCGATAGGATGATTGAGAGTCCCGATCGTATCAGCGCTCGCGTGCCAGGATCATGGTCAGGACACTCGATAAGTAATGCACCTTGATAGAATGACAGAGGATACACGCTCTAGAAGAGAGAGGTAGAGAAAGAGAGAAAAGGCAAGAGATGAGATCAAGTAGAAGAAGCGCACTTCCAGTGGTTCCTCTAGAAGTACGGACGATATTATCGGGACGAGATATCGAGAGGATTATCGAGACCGGCAATGAGTGTCCCTCTACGAATGGAACGTGGCTCATCCGCGAGGTAAAAAAAAAACCTATGTGTCCAGCAGCGCTGGATATGCGCCGCAGTAAATGGTCGATAAATCGCCGCTCGATCTGCCTATAATTCCGTGGCATGCGAGATAATGGTGAACGGCATAAGATACAAACACCGCTGTGTCATTAATTTCGAAACATGCGATAACAACATTGTACTGATTCGCGTTTACCGAACCGCGACAACCGAAAAGTTGCTTATATCGAAATGAGTTAAGACTAATTAGGCAAATTTATTTCCATCTCTTTTTATATTTCTGCAGTAAACGTTAAGATTAAATATCACAAAATTAATTATATCAAATTGTCCGTATTGGTGTTCCAATTAAATAAATTTTTCATAAGGCACTAATGAAGTAAAATAACATGGCATCAAGATAAATTCTTCTTATTACGATTATTACTTCAGTCTTCATTAACATGATAAAAAATGACATTTAAACTAATTTGAAATTAATTTGACCTTCTTAATTATTCCTCGTCAAAAATTAATGTTTATCCTTTCATTTATGTGATCTGACAGTTTCGCTAATTGTATCCAATTGCTAACGAATTATACACCTGTTTTCTCCAGCATGTGGATCCTAATTAAGGGTAGGTCAAAGGTCGCGAACGCGCGCGCGCGAGGGTGACCAAACGAGCCACCACAGATTCATCGCAGTCCATGTGACCGGCGTCGCTACCGATTATCGAGAGAGAACCCAGCTGGCTGCGCTTTGTGCCAGGACGTCGTTTGATCTTCGACCACGTGGCACGGTGGGGTGACTACGAGCGCGGTATATGAGCCGGGGTCGTTGCGGCTAATTGCCAGTTCAGCGACCACGTCAATGAAATCTGCACTTCCACATCGCGTCGACGAGAAATCGAAGGCATCCGGGAACAAGGGGAAAAGTTAGATAGGGAGCTCTGCTCCCTTGCTACAACTCCCATAATCGCAGCATCAACCGAGATCTTCATACGACAGATTATATTATATTGGATGCACTGCTAATTGGCTTTAGAAACGTATCAGCGAGGAGACATGAGATAGCCATAAATATTTCAATTCAGAGGAATTTATCCATATTTATTTCCCTTTTTATGTTTCTATGAAACTGCGTGTATATGTAGGTGATAGATTTTAAAAGTATGAATGCAACTCTATATTGGTTATTTTATGTTTGAAAGTCATTTTGCTTGAAGCAATAAGTGCATCATACTATTTAAAAAAATGAAGATCGCGCGTCGATATAATTGTTAGTTCTATCTGATATCGATATTCATATTCCTTGTCACAAAAGGTAATAATTTGATGAATTTTAAATATTTTAATTAATATGAAAAGGTGATATTCATCTTGTTAGCAAAAATCATCAATAAAATATAATATCAATGACATTTCTTTGCATTTCTTGTATAAGTCAGAATCCGAGGAAAGATCTAAAGAAGAGGGGATGAGAGTAGGCGGACGGCTGTTTGTGTAAGGGAGGAAGATAAGCCTCAATTATGCCGATTGACTCCTCCAAGTGATGCTAGGTAGGGGAATTTCGCTCCTCCTACTTGTCCTGTCACGTGATCTCAGACAACCTTCCTTCCTTCCTGCCTGCTTTCCTTCCTTTCAATCTAGAGGGTAAGATCCTTCAAGAGTAGGGAAATACACCGAGACATCTCGAGACATGAAGATGATCTGTCTGCCCACACGATAATGAAGCGAGATGTGCCCATCAATACTCAAAAGCACGAGAAATTGCATTCGTTTCAATTAGTAAAGATGTGGAAAGAATATTTCAATGCATATTATCTTTTACTTAACAATCGAACAAAATTCAATAGCTCAAGCAATCAGATTTATATTAAATAATTCAATATAAAATTTAATATAATTGTGATAATAATATATCAGCTGTATGAAAATAATTATGTTTAACCAAATGCGCATCATAGTGTATTTTTACTCAAGCAACTTAAGTAAAAATAAATTTTTTATTTATTATCTTTCTATTTTTCTTTTTGCAAATTAATTGATTTGGAAGTATAAAACATTTTTCCAACTGCTGATGCAAAATAATATAAAATAAATAATAATAAAAAAATCACAAATAATAAAATAGAAAATAAAATAGTGTAAACAATTTAGAATTATATATCTATAATTACGAATCGCGATATAAAAATATATACAAGACCAAATAGAGAAAATGAATATTTCACTATGACAATCATCCCAATCAAAAATTTAAGTTATGAATGACAGCATACCTGTTGGTTCGAGAGGAGGCATTTTCAGATTATCTGTCGAGAAAATAAGTCAAAACGAAGGCACATTGAAAGCGAGAGAAAGATAGATCAAAAGTGGGGAAAAAAGGCAGAAAGAGAAATTCAGGAACGATCTATGGTCCATGCATTTTTGCATCTTCCTTCTTCTTGCGCGCGCTGTGTTATTTCTCTCTTTCTATCACAGTTCTCGTCGTCATGTCATCCTTGTCTAGGTGATTTTGTTCGTCCCTCTTCATCTCTCACATCGAATCTCGGGGTGATGGCCGATGGTGGTGGTGGTCGTGTCCGGATGGTGGTGGCTATGGTGGGGGGGTAGTTGGTTCCTTCGTGCCTATACTGCTCCCTATCTCTCCTTTCTCTCCCTATAGGAGGGCAAGGAGGGTTCCCGTAGCCGCGCACTGCGCACCGAGTTCATCATAGACAGAGCGATCTCTCTGACAGCTCCTCGTCGGTCTTGAACAGAGGCGGAATCATCCAGATTCTGTTTACCTCTCCGGCTCTACAGTAGCGTGGTATCGGTGTCAGCGAACGTAGGAGAAGAGAGTACGGAGATAACAGTGCGTGACCTTCTCGCGTCTTCCTTGATCGGGCAGTTTGTCTCGAGCACCACAATCGGTTCAATTCCATTGTGCTCCCAGATGTTCAAAAAATTTCTTACTATTCGACTCTGTCTCATCTGCAGCTTTTCGACAAACAGTCTACCCTTTGATCTTACTCTTCTGTCGACATGAATCTTTTCACCCTGCAAATGCGATCCGATCAAACGCATTAACACCTCTACTCCTAGAATTCTTCACGAAACGAATTCTTTTCTTTTCCTCTCCCTCCTATCCGACCCTCCACTTTTTCGTCTTCCGCAATCCTCAAAGCCTCGCCTGGCTCTGTCGTCACCGTCGCACCAAGCGTGACGATTGCGGGAAGTTTGCTATTTGACTGTTTGCACGAGCAAAGCGAGAGATAGGCGCGGTTACGAGGGAGAGAGGCAGAGGAAACCACAGTGGAAGAAGAGGCGGTGGTTAAGGAGAAAGAAGAAGAGGACCTGTAACCGAGAGACAGGGAAGGGGGAGATCGTGATGGTCCGTGTGTGGGAGGAGTAGGAGAATCCGGAGGGCGACTTTTCTTTTATTTGAGCTTGACACTTCGCCGCGAGCGCACATACACCGGAAGTATCGAGTAAGTCATCAAGCCCTTCTCTCTTCTTCTGCTCAACACATCGAAAAACTGACCAATTTGCCTGAATCTCGTTACTAACGAAAGAAAGGGAGGAAAAGAAAGGATTAACATATCCAAAGGGTGAAAGAACGACAGAATGTTATCGGATTTTCGGATAGATTTTACCGAGAAGCGTATCATGATCTACGACTCCGATGTGCAAATTGGATAAAGGAAATTTATTCAAAAACAAACTATGTTGGAGTACTCATTCAGCACCGAAGAAAATGCCAAAGACATAAAGAATAAAGCCGGTGCAACAAAGACTATAGTGACAGTGACCTCATATACCTCGACAGTATTTGTCCTCCAAAGAGATAAGTGTATTTAATAAGACTCAGCAAAGCCGCTTCGAAAATTTTCACATCACTCTTAATAAATGTAACGAAGATCGTTTCTAATGGGAACTTACACGTAAGTGATTCATCAAAGGATAGCGAAAGTGAATACACATCGAGAATGAGTCTCATCATCCAGCTAGCAAGCGAGCCGACGCAATAAATTGCGACGAGAGCCAGAATCGAGACGAGTATACGCTCAATGAATCGCTCGATCGCCGCGGAATATTGTCTCGGGGTAGTTTTCGAAACGCACCCTCGAAGCAGCAAAACTGGGAGCTCTCGAATCGTACGGAACGTCAAAGGAGAAGCGCCGGTGCCCGGGGCGAGGAGGAGTTCTCGACGCGTGCCAGGCTGGTGATCACAGACACCGCAGTGAGAAGAGTAGGAGAGGGACCGGAGAATACAGGGAGAGAAAGAGAAAGGCGAACGCGGAGAGAGCGAGAGAGAAAGAGCGAAGAAAACGAAGAGAGGAAGGGAGATAAAGAACCGGAGCAGCTTCAGCATCATCTCAAACGAAGGGTCCTTCCGTTCGGGTGCTAGGGGTGTGCAACCCTGGACGAAGGGTTCGCACTCAACTCTTTTAAAGTGGGCAAACCGCGCAAAGAAGAGAAGACGTCCTCGGGGCGATGACAGGATGCCTCCATCTCGTACAGGACGTGCATACGAAGGACCGCCATCCAGGATCGCTACCAGGATCGGTCCCACCGTCGCTCTGCTGCTAATTCTTTTTGAGCATCGCCGGTGAGTATCTCTATGATCTAACGATTGAAGATCAAAATTTCTTAATTTTTTCTGATGTCTTTCAAATACCATTTATAGGAACATTAATGCCAGCGATAAAAATCATAGTACATATAAGTGTACATTTCAATTTTATACCGTTATTATCTTTGAAGACAGAAATTTATATACTTATTTTAGTTCTTTTATTTATTATTTCATCCCATGTAAATTATATTGCTCAAATTGAAAAGAACTTCATACTTTAATCGTGATCGTTCTTATAATTTATTACATCATATAATTATGATTACCAGAGTAAAATATCATAGATTTACTAAATGCATCATTTATAAAAATCATTGATATTTTATCATGTCATTAATATCCACGGAAATAGATAAAATATAATAATTTTTAATAGATATCTTTTAATTCCATTTAAAAATAGAAAACATATCGTATAAAATATTGTCTTAATATACACATCTTTCGTATATAAGATTTGATTCGTATATCATATATTTTTTTAGATTAAAATACAAAATGTTTTTGTACATATCACAGTTGCAAAATAACTATTAAAATATGTGTCATTCTTAAGCTTAATTTATTAACGTGTTCGTTATATATTCGTTGTTCGCTGTAACATCGCCAATCTATTTTCGCTCAAGCATCATATCCCGCCCTTCGTGATTGACTAGCAATTCACGCGCGCGTGTCTCTACAATCCTTAAAGTATATCCTTCTCTCATTCTTTTCATCTTCTTTCTCCCCTTTCACTTCGCACTTGAGCGTCGCCGTGTGAAAACACTCTTCCGGAGTGTCTGTTCTGTCTCGTACTTTGGTCCACACGATACTCTGATGCGCCGCGATGCACCATAATGCAGACGTCAAAACGTCACTCTCGCCCGCTTTGTCCGTCCGTTGTGACGGAGCGCTACAAATCGCGAACTCGCTCACGAAACGCACGTTGTCCACTCCGCGATGGAAAATACACGACAATGTCCACAGGACAACCGAGGAGAAGCTGCAACGAGGAACAGGCTCGCCGTGTCTAATCTTGCCAAGAAAAATTTACGAGCGCGGTAGCACGGCCAGCTTCTTCGCCCTCTTTTTTTCACAGTGCATCTTCCTGATGCATCTCTTCTCTTGACTCTCTCTCTGTCTCTGCGGAAAGAATCCGTCAATAGGGTGTGCTTCTTCGACCTGGCGGTCGTATCGATGGTTCCATAGAGGCGCACAATGACGAAGTGCAAATAGACCGTTCCAACCAAGCTTCGCATCACGAAGAATGAATCCCGCTGCGATCTTTATTATAGCTCTCCGTAATACTAATCGCGCCTTGTGCACCAGGATCGTCCCGAACGAATCTTTTTTTTTTACGAAAAGCGTACCGATGAAACGACGACGATTCTCAGGCAACTTGCAGATTGAAAAATAGATTGCTTTGATACCTCAGACAGAAACGTACAAATGTACAAATGTACATAAAAATACAATTTATTACACAATTTATTAAAAAGTTTTGTAACTATTTCAAGAATAGTAGATAATCTCAAGTCAAATAGAAAAATCAAAATGATACACATAAGTTTAGATAAAATTAGCTAAGAAATGTTGGCTGATTTTTTTTTTAAAGTGGACTCATTGATGATATTTTACATTAATAATGTAATAAATATATTACCATAATAATATTCTTTTTCATTGACTACGTTTGCATTGTGCGCTTAGTCTGCGACCTATACGATAGGTGCTTTGTTTAATCTACAAGATATACAAGGACACCTATTGTATAAGTCACGGTCTAAGAGTATGGTGTAAACATAGCCAATAACTTATACACTCAAGATTCTCATTATAAAGTCGTTACGTTGATAAACAACAAGATCACCGCTTAGTAAAACTTTCAATTACAGACGCTATAATCATAAAATCCGGTATCATGCGGATAATCGTGCCAAGTAATTAATTTTATAATCATGGAGTTTCGTGATACATTCCTCGTTTGTTAATGTCCAGAATGTGATATCATAGATAATCGCCAATGATTCCCTGCAGGTTCTCAAAATATATACACACGACCGATTCTTCGTCAATGGTGACGAGGCTTCAATAGCCTCTTCTCTGAGACCCATGCAGCTTCTTGTAAATAATTATGCCTAGCATCCGGGAACAGAACGTGCATTCACGTGTGTGAGTAAATCCATGTATATATATGTTCACATATGCGCACTTATGCGAGCCGGACTTGCAGGACGGCATTGAATTACGGTTCTGATGATATAATAGTCAATAAACTGGTTCGCGTCATTAATGTCTTAACACGCGTGTATGCGGCTTTCTCTGATTACGTCGCAATGCGTATATTTTTGCACGATGCGAATTTGTATTACAAATAAAAATAACAAGAAAATGTATAATGAAAGAATTTAATATGCTAAACCTATTTCAAATCTTATTAATAAAATTTATTATATATATGTGTGTGTGTATACATTAAAAATCTAGCAACTTCAAAATATTTTCCAATTTTATTGAGATAAAAATATATAACAAAATGACCTCTAGTATATTAGATTTTTCATGGCAGATATTAATAAACACAATTCATTAATTAATTAACTTAGTTAATTAGACAATTAATATAAAGTAATACTTAAATTAATTATAATATGAATCTATAAAACAATAAAATCACAATGGTAAAATAAAAGGACTACAAATCAATTTTGTTAAAAATGTTTAATATTTGAATGTGAAAATAATTATTATAAACATAAAATTATAAATAAAACGAACATTTCGACACCGATCGAGTCATTATCAATGTTCGCGAATAGATGTTATATAAATTAATAATCCGATCAAACGCAATAAAATATAAAATATAAAAAATACATAATTCAGTCAATTCTAAAATTAACAGTGTAAAAATTACTTACTGTTGTGTAAAATGGTATTACGTTATACATCATTGTTTTATCGATATTCTAGAAAGAAAATGTGTATCGACGATAAAAATTTATCAAATGTGATGCGGTAAAAGTCAAAAGACTTTTAGCAGTATCACGATAGAGATCAGAGAATCTTTTCTAATGTCACGATAGAAAGTTAGAGAATTTTGTCTAGCTTAGATACAATTATGTGCCAAAAAAAATTTTCTAACTCTATCATAACATTAGAAAAGATTCTCTGATCTCTATCGCACACAATACTGCTAAAAGTCTTTTGACTTTTATCGCATCACATTACACACTTCTTTCTAGAATATCGATAAAACAATGATGTATGATGTAATACCATTTTACACAACAGTAAGTAATTTTTACACTGTTAATTTTAGAATTGACTGAATTATGTATTTTTTATTTTATTGCATTTGATCGGATTATTAATTTATATAACATTTATTCGCAAACATTAATAACCTGATCGGTGTTGAAACGTTCATTTTGTTTTCACATTCAAATATTTAACAAAATTGGTAAGCTCTTCTATTTTATCATTATGATTTTATAAAGTAATATGTGAATATATTAGTGTATTAAAATATATATAACTTCAAAATTTAAATTTTATTTTAGATCGATTTTAATAATATAGTAAATGTAATCAACTTATAAAAATCTGTTACGATTAAATATTAATTTTTAGTGAAGTATACAATTAAAAATTAAAGAAATCATTCTAAGAAAGTCTAAATATGCGACAACTTAAATGATAATTCGCGGTTAAACCACTCGCGGCTTCAAATGATATCATTTTCAAGGAATTCATATTATCAAAGAGAAAATAGCGGAATCCTGAATGTTCATTAACAAATGAAGATTTAACACGAGTGCCCTATCAGATCGCTAGTAATTGACGAACTAGATGAGAATCCAGTTTTATCGCTAAGTTACAGGTCGCCATAACTTACGCCACTAGATACCATCTGCAGAACGTAATTCGCGGCCTATCGCATTCCCGACAATGTACTCGCCGTGAAATCGATTTACTCTCATAAGATCGAGAGAAGAGCGAGGCACCATGATATCTACCGCAGGTATTCTCGCGGGTCGGATCATGAAAAAAGGCGAGTTCTCTCTTTCCACTGAGTATATCCCATTAGACGCGAAATTCCGTGCCATGTTCCTCTCTCATCTCCACGAGCAGGACGAAAAGGGAAGGAGGGATTAAATAAAACACGTGCATGTCGCCATCTTGGATTCTTCTGCGACCCCTTAGATTATTGCAAAAATGCGGGACACGCGCTTGCGTATCTCGTCTGCGATTTGCCCAGCGGATTCCCAGAGCACCCGAGATCGAGCACCTGAAGAACGAAGTGAAACTATAACGGTCGCTGGTAAAAGCGCATCGCTGATTGTTTGTGCAATAAATTGATCTTACTGCGTTTTAATTATTACTTCAGCCTTTAAATGCAACTTTAAACACACGCAACTCTCAATTGAAAACTTGATATTTCATAAAATAAATGATCTCTAATTTATATAACGTCTCATTCTTTAATCAGTACTGTGACGAAATAATCGCACACTTAGTCCATAAGAATTAACAACACACAACGTGCTGTGCGTGCATAAACGATTAATTATATCTTAATACTTTATGATTTACAATTTTATATAAAAAAAATCATCTTTCTAAGTGTCTTTATCCTTTTAATTGCAATATAATTTTATGGTAGTTTTATTGGAGTTTGAAAAATATTATTTAAAGTTTATGTTTTATATCTATAAACGTAATGAGAAGAGAACTAAAAAAATATATAATGAACATCCATCATTCATTTTTTAATTCGAAAAGATTGTTCTCAATAGATTAAAAATCTATCGAGTATTCATAATCTGCATAGTAATATAAATTTGATAATAATTATACTGATTAATAAATAAAGATTTGCGGTTTCAACAAAACGATTACTTTAAAAGGTTCGGTAGAATAATTGTCTTACATATCCGGCTCGTTTCTTATTCGCGAAGTGAGACGCATGCACGAGCGGGGAAGCCGAGACGAGAGGTAGCGAAAGGAATCTCTTGATACAATCCAACTTCCTCTGCAGGTACGCGGTGTCTTCCGTAATTTGTTGGGAGAGTTAAGATCATTAATCTGCTTTCGGTAGATCATCAATAGCGCGAAAGATAGCAGCGGTGCAACGGTGTACCGGTAATGGGAGCTCTCAATAACCTCCGCGACCCTAAAAACCCCTCTCCTCCTTCTACATCGTTCTTTCCCACACTACGAAGTATCGCGTCAGGACCTTTTTACCTTTTCTTCTTATTAATGCCCATTCTCCCCGTGTCCTCTCCTTCCTCTATCCTCCTTAAATTCGCTGTCGCCGACTTCTTCGTCTTGCTCTTCTTTCTTCGTTCACGCGGGTGCTATACACAGCTTTTACTTTGGAAGAAGCTCGTCCGCTAATTTGTACCCGCAGATAACCAAACGACCCACGAAGAGCCTTGCACCCGCCCATGACATCCTGCAGAACCCTACGATTCCACCGAGGACCCCTCCAAGGAAAAAATAAACTATTTTGAAACGCTACGAGCAGATTAATGATCGTGAGGAAGGCTATAGCGATCTTTTCGCGCTGCTGGCCAATCTTGCGAGTTCCAATGATCGATAAAGAACTTTGATCATATTTTGTTCATGTTTTAACAATTTATGTTAATTTTCACGAAACTATTCTACGTGAATAATTATTTAGTTATTCTAACTGTATGTTTTACGAGAGAAATCCAAATTTACCATTTAATTTTATACTTCTGAGAAACAAATTGCTGTAAAAAATATATAATAATAATTTTATAATAATTTTTGCGCTTTAATATTTCCAAAAATATTTAAAGTACATATTCTTCATAATTATTTTTATTTAAAAACTAATTATCGAAAGACTTTAAAATATATTGGCATTTATAAAATTTACAAATTCTAAAGGATCAAAGGCAATCCACACACAAAGAAAGCGCAGCCCGAGAAAGCGGTAGGTTAATCCGGCAGAATTCGATAAAGGAGTTCAGTTTATGGCTTGCTATTTACTAACTAAATATGTTCGGCAGACAATAAAAAATGTTGTAGTAAAAATTCTAACGGTGTATTCTTTTGGTAGAGCACGCGGTAACAGGAAACGAACGAAGATTCTGGTCTTATAACGACAAATGAAGCGAAGGAACAACCCTCCTTTCTCTCTCTCGATGAACCAACGCACGCTCTCGAATACACGCGACCCAAACCATGTATAGAACACGCACGCTCGCTTCTGCCGTTTCTTTTTCACCTCAAAATTAATTAACACCCGGTACGCCGTAATACGCAGCCATTAGGCAGCAGCCGTCGCTTAAGATAGCGTTTTAAGAGCTTCTCTTCCAAGAGATGGATGCCGTTATCGCGACCGAGCGGGGATAGGACGGAGGGTGAACTGGAGGAGCCGAACGTATGGGCCTTTCCTTCTGCTCTCTCTTCTTCGAGAAGCGATGGCAGAAACAGACGGCAAGATAGAAACGATTTTATCGACTCTTTAAAAACGTTCGCACCTCTTGACCTCGGCCTCGTAAAATTGAAGGAAAACGGACGCTCGCGTGCGGTGCACGCGTGCGCGAAAGTACCCGCGCGCGACCGTAAAACTTGCTCCAGACTGCCGCGATTAGTGCTGCACCTTACAGATTCGAAGATGCAAGCCGGACCAACTCTCGATATTCAATACCTCCGCACAAGCATTTCCATTAACATTCCGAGTGTGAAATTTAGAAATCGCTGTTTAAAACAAACATCGGTACAGCTGTCCATTTAATCGCTGACTAAATAGGTTTGCTAAAATCTATCACCATTAATACAAATACATTGCAAAAATAAAATGTTAATTTTAACTTAAATATACGTACGGTGAATTTTCTGAGACAAATGCAAAAATGTTAAAATCAACATTTTTGTGTTAAGTCCACTATACGTCTTTAAGTTAAAATTAATATTTTATTTTTGTTTTTACAGTGTAAGGTATTGAATGAAAATAAAGATTTTAGAAAATAATATTGTTATTTTTTTAGATTCGTTACAAGTAGAAATAAAATTTTATGAGTAATCAAAAGGATTAAACCGAGTTCATTTAAGAAAAGAGTCTAAGTATTCTCTCTATTCATGCTCATCATAAAACGATGTTTTCTAGTATCTCAATACCGATGATTAGCCATAGTGTAATTGCTTGCACACCGTTATCAGCGAAGAACTCAACGATAATCAGTTTCGCGAGTTTAACCAGGTGGCGAGCTTGACCGGCTGCTTCCCTGCTTCCGCACGTCGTCACTAATTACACTCGACATACGCTAAACTAATATGTACGTTCGCAACTGAAAAGAGAAGTAACGGCAATGAAAAGAGTAAAAGACTATAATACGAGTTATAACTTGGCAGGAAATACTTGTAGCTTATCACACACTTTCATTCTTGTTAATTTCTACAAAGATATATCTTCTTGTATACATATGTATATATAATATTTTAACTTAATTAAAGAAACATTAAAATTTCGCAAAAATCTATGACAAATCAAATATATGACATAATTTATAACATACAAGTTTCTTCTGCAAAATTTTCCAGGAAAGACGCGAAGATGTTAATTGCGTTTTTATACATATTTGCACTTCCATTTGGTAATCATCGAAAGAACGACGTTTCAAAAATAAAACAAATTGATAATGTCTCTAATGATGATGGAAAAATTATATATCCTCACCATTTAGAACTTGTGATTAAAATCGAATTAAAATTGATTGCACGTAATATGACATTAATTTTGTTTTCAAATAAATAACTTTAAAATAACATAGCCAAATTGCACATTGTACTATTTCTATATTAACCATAAAAGTGAAGAAGATGTATTTATTTCGTCATATATTTTCCAATTCATCTAATCTTGATTAAAAAAAAAATTTTGTCTAATTTTGCGTATTTAATTATCGCATAGCCTAGTACCTTAATAATAACCGCTTAAGGCAATCAAAGAAATCAACGATTATCCACGTGCCAATTATCATTTTGCTATCTTTTTCAGCGCAACTTGCCTAATGAGCAACTCAGTGGATGATTGGGTGAGTGGCAGCGCTGTCGTTTGTAACGGCATTCCAGGACTGACGAAGGACCAACGCGAGCTTTGTCATAGAAGTCCCGATGTCACCGTAGCCGCGATCAAAGGGCTACAAACAGCCATATCCGAATGTCAAACTCAGTTCATGTGGCACAGGTGGAACTGTTCGTCGCTCACACCTAGCAGCAGAACTCAACAGAGCAGCGTCCTTCTTAAACGAGGTATATACTAAGGATACTTTTCGTATATAATTCGTAAATAATAACAAAAGTAAGATTCCTTATAATAATAATAATTGAAATAAATGAGTAAATTGAGCAATTAGGAATCGGCGCTGTATAAGAGGTGCGACTTAAGTGACTAAAATTGTTATAGTCCAATAATATATTTCAGCAAATTAATAACATTATTGATTTGCTGAAATTGCTGAAACACATTATTGGATTATGACGATTTTAATTACTTAAGCGCACTTACAGCACCGATTCTTAATTGTTCAATTTACTCATCATTTAATTATTAATACTTTTCATACTCATATTATCCCCTAGTTGACTTTACAGCGCTGGTGACTTCTAATAATCACCAAATGAAGCCATCTTCGGCTTCTTAAACGCGAAAAATCGCGTATACGAGATCGAAACCCAGATCTACAGATCCGCGAGTCAATCGCACCGAGTGTCAAGTCACTAAGAATACTTAACGAGCGAAATTATCTGATCAGATCTGAACTCATGATTAATAATCTACCTTTCCACTAATGGCGTATTAATGTTTCCTGAATCATTAAATTCGTCTCGGTTCGCACTGTAAATACAAATGAACAAAATATAAGACTCCGTTAAGAAACTAAAATAAACTACTAGAATTATGTAAAAAATAGTATGTAATCAAAAACTTTTATAATGCGAACATTAATAATTTCCCCAAAATAGTATTATTTCAAAGATAAATATTCTAAGTAATTTTTAGAAGAATACTATAAACGAAGTTAATACATTCTATATAACAAATAATACAGAACAAATGTAAATTTGTTTTGCCTATAAAGAAATTATTACAAAAAAATATCGACTACACTTGTTATAGTAAAATATTTTGTTATTTTTAAAATATAAAATATAGATATGTGATCATCTAGTAACACAATATAGCTATGAAAAATAAAAACTTTACACGCGTATATTCGAGACGTACAATGTACTAAAAGAAGAGTCTGTTAATAGCTACTAAATGTTGAATGAAATAATTTTAATCAAATTCGGTTAATATAACCAAAAATAACTTTATTTTTTTAAATATTTAGCAATTATTATTATAAATTAACGATTGCTTATGTTATTGTATTTGATAACATTTATTAAATATTTAGGTAAATAAAATTATTTTTTATTTTATTAATGGAACATTTAATTGAAATTATTTCACTTATTTGATAATTATTACCAGACTCCTTTTTTCTGTACAAATTACACAGAACACGTTAGACAATTGAATATTACAATCGAAAAATTCCATGATGGTATTTGACAAATCTACAAAATTTACAAAAGTTCTAGGCGATTTCTCATTGTATATAATCACTGCGTACAAGTTCCTTGAAGGATACAAAGTGGAATCTTTTACGACGTCGTTGATGGGACGGTGTAGGCGATGCGAGGCGAGACGACGCGTTTCCTTAAATCAAAGCGCACGGCGTAACCTACCCGCGGCAGACCCCGAAAACCTGTCCCAATTCCATAAGAAGACCCTGCCCCCATGGTCGGCCTATTCCGGTGTGACATATAAATTCGTCGTGGCATGTACGTGCGCCGTAAGAGGAAACATATATCGTGTCGGACGAATGCGCGAGAGCGCGACATCGGGCGCACCTGACCTGAAAGCTTAAGCTCGTCCGCAGACCCGGGGGCCCGTTTCTCCCAACCGGCTCCTCGTTATCTGCCTCCGTGGATCGGTACGTCTTTTCTTGCTCGCGAGACAGGAGAAGGTGTCGATCCCACAACTTTTTCGAGAATTATGTAAAGCTGCCCGATCCTAGAATTCTAACAAGACGAAGCTTACTTTTTTACAAGTACAATCCTTTTTCTCGCATATCGCGAAATAGCTCGGTAAACCGTCTTAGTTTCCATTATGTTAATTCTCTTTGGTTTGTCGTAAAATGTTTAAAAAATGGAAAGTTAAAACAAGCAAATTATGTTACTAGTAGATAAAGTTACTAGTTAAACATTTGATCTTTATGTCGTAAAAGACACACAATGTCCTTCATTGTACAAAGCTGCATCACTCGCGAATGTTCAAGCACAAAAACTTCCTCGTATTCGTCGCACTTTTACACCAAAGGTGTGTAAAAGATTCGCGATTCGCTGATTATCCGTAACATTGGCAACAACCGATCGACCATTATTAGATTTTGGTTCTCGAGTCAGAGGGCAATAGCTTCCGAGAAGCTTATACCTCAGCAAGCGCGACTAACAACTACTGTCCCTTTTTAAGATATCGGTGGCCAGGTGGAGAGATGGTCTGCGATCGTTTGAGAAATCCACCGTGTCAAATTTGGGCCTCGGGTCTCGAGAAGAGCCGTTCATAGCTCAAGTCACTCGGACACGGTTCTCTTGCCCTCTCGTTGCTCTCAACGCTACCCTGTCCCCCTCCCCCTTCAATTCTGGCTTCTCTCGCCTATCGTCACGATTTCGTCGGACTTCAGCAAAACGACTTAATGTATTATGAAAAGTACACGGAACCGATCTTCGACCGCTCCGCAGCGTAGGGCCCACACAAGAAGACCGGACCGGCTGTCGCGTTCCCTAACACGATGCTTCACGAAAACTGGATTTATAGATATAAATATATGGAAACGTCAAAATGAAGACTCTTTTTTCTATTTTTAAGATCACTAACTCAGGTCACTCTTTTTGAATTCTAACGTCGAGAGATTCCATAAATTGAGCTTATACATTGATAAATATGTCATTAAATCAAAGATCAGATATTGCCCATAAGTCAACTAATCAATTTTCCTTTTTCTGTATTAATTAAAGAGCCGTCAAGTAATCCGTAGAAGTAATAGATAAATAGTACTCTTCTCTTGACTCAAAGAAAATAATATCATTAATTAAACAAATAACTCTTATATTTGGATTTATTCGTATTTTAAAATCACAAAG
Organism: Acromyrmex echinatior; assembly: GCF_000204515.1. Next base: position 291,368 of record NW_011627383.1, on the reverse strand, counting down.
GACACTAGCATCCTTATACAAATCTATCTAGCGTATTGTTTATTAAGGCCCGGTTGCATCAACCTTACTTTGACTTTAAGCGAGACTTAAAACTTTTTCTATTTCGTTTTAAAATCGAAAAGAGACAGGAACAAAGAATTTTAAGCCTTGCTTAAAATTAAAGTAACGTTGGTGCAACCGGGCCTAAATTATCTAAATAGCAATTCAACCAATATTATTTACATAACAACTTCAACAATATAGTAACAATATTGTAATAATTAATAATTGTGCGGCAGTTCATAAAGATATAAAAATTTTTTATTATATTATTTTATGTATTAATTGACTTATCGCGATGAAATATTAATGAATAGGAATAACAAAATAACAGCAGCCTTCAATTATTTAACTTCTCCATATATTTTATCAAGCACACAGCAATAACTGCAAGCTTAAAACAATCTTCTCTCAATATCTTATATTTTGTAAGTACTTCACTTAAGTACTTCTCTAGAACATCTAGATAGTATCACATTGACAATAGTTAAAAAATAGAGAAGATAGGACGGAAAGTTAAAAAAAAAGTTAATTGAACAAACTTGATACTGTAGAATCTATTTGATATCTCTGTCTTCGGATTAATTGCATTCAAAAGATACGCATGTCTTCGCAAGACCTCCCTCGAACACTATCTATTGAGTTATCTAAATAACGATTTGGATCTGACACGTGGGAGTAGCTCAAGGCCTGTGTACCATTCGTCACTACGTCGCTGCACCAAGACGAGAAACGAAGGAAGCAGAGATCGTTGCGCGTTCCTCGGGATTCTTCCCTATCTTCCACTTTGGGTTCTCCACTGTCCGGTAAGAGGAGAGACGTACAACTACCCGCGGAGGATTTATTACATGCTCCCTCCGTCCCTCTCACTGTCGAGAAACAACGATCTCGCGGCACGGTAGCTATCTGCATTATAAAACAGTTGCTGCCAATACCCATATATAGCAGAAGCTTCGAACCACCTCTTCCACTGTAAAACCACATAAAAGGCCCCTCCCTCATTCCATTTCATTCCATCGAGAGACGTGCTATTCTCGGCACCAAAACTAGCATTCTGGGCATCAAGTCGCGATATCGAGTTCGATGGTATTCGTCGAAAACTAGTAGATCCACCTTGGTTCTCAACCCCGACATTCCTATCAGTCTGGGGAATTTCGAAATGCTTTAGTCGATGACGATCTTCGGATTTCACGAAGAAGTCTTTTTAACATTGTTGACGAAGAACGACGTAATCAGCTGCCAACTGTCCGATTGCCTTCTACATTGAGCAACGATCCAATTGGATTCAATAGATCCATTTCGTCGGGAAATCGACGATCTAATCTAGTAACAGTTGATAATGACTGAAGAAATCTTTCATTGTCATTCATATTCGTAGCTTATATCGTGTGCCTCGATACAATAGTAATCAAAAAAAGAATCAGAGTTCTATTTTATTAGTTTAAATACTAAATGCTTTAGCTTCTATTATACGATATTCTTACGTTACGTTATTCAAAGTTTACACAATTAGAATGAATATTTCATGTAATTTCTTTATAAGTGCTTCATATACCTTTTTTCATTTAATTTCTACAATCATTTATCCATTCGCGAATTAGAATATAAAAAATGTTAATAAAAAATTAAACATCTTTAAATTTTTAGTTCTTTAATATTAATTTCTAACTTCTTTTAATATAAATATTTTAAAATTGTCCAAACAAGTTCCGAATGCGATGAAAAAAGATAATGTAATCATGAGAAAAAAAAATTATTCTATCTTGTATTCCTGTAATTCAAAGATAGTAGTGCGTCGTATCGTTTGTAAGTTGAGCAGCCACCAAAGCAGTTTCGCGAATGGCCGTCTGTCAATCGAGTCTGAAAGATGTCTCGGAGATTCTGGGAGACCTTGAAGAGGGCTCACAGAAAAACTACATCTGACATCGCATTACTTATTACAATGAACCAATAACTAACTCTTTTTTCGAAAGACTAACTTCCATTTTACATTCGTTCATGTCTTCGTCCTCTTCAAATACTCTGAGAATACGCGCATATAAATTTACATCCATTTATAACACATTTAAAATATTTAATTAAAAGATCCAAAAGTGATAAAACTACAAAAATTTACATTACAATGAAAAATATGTTGTTGTCAAATATTGAAAATTCTAACCAAACAATGAAAGTTAAAAAGTCAGACATCTTCAAGCTATTATGTTGTTGTTGCTAAAGTTATATCTCGCGGCAGTTTACAATTTCCGCGTAGAATCAGGCGAGAAATCGCGATTTGTTCACAGACTTCTCGCGAGGACGGAGTTTGGCATCGCATTGCTTCAGGCACCCCGTCGCGAGATCGTTTATACATGCGGACAGTGGATGCCCGCCGGCCGCCGCTGTTGATGGCCGCACTTTGTTTTGACGGACGGCTGAATAATCTACCTCTGAACTGCGCCTGATGGCTGTCTGTCTGTCGGCCCATCGTTTCGTTCTGTCCCGAACTCGCTACCGAAGTTCCTTCTACGGAAGCTCGGCTTCCCCGGTGTCCCGCTGTTTCATGATCTTTGCCTTTATCCGCAAGAGGAGAGAGCGATATCGCAGCCTTGCGTATATTATCCATGTCGTGTTCGACGGTGTCATTGACGACGATCAGCAATTTGCTAACGGAGACAACTGAGATACGAGTGTCTCCCCGATATACTTCAATGCATCTTATCTTGAACAATTACTTACAAATACCTAATGATCCCAATTTTATTATATTACAGTATATGGCTCTATCATACCAAAAGATCAAGAGATAACATGATAAATTAAATCGACCTAATATCCATTTACGATTCTAAAATTTAATCAATAAGACATTCCTAAATTTGCAATCGTTTAATAAGAAAATTATTTAAACCTCGAAATTTTTGTCTAGGAAATGTACCAAAAGATGTAAAGAACTAATGTGAAAAAAATGCGATATCTCATACATTAATTTAAAAGATAAATCATGGAAGGGATGATTTATTTTTTGACAGTTTTAGCAAAATAAGAATGGAACAAAATACAGTGGCTAATTATCGATCACATTCTGTTACAGGCTATAGAGAGACGGCATTCGCCTACGCGATTTCGGCAGCTGGCGTGGCTCATAACGTGGCTCGTGCCTGCAGTATGGGCCGCCTGCTTTCTTGCAGCTGCGATCCTTTGCACTATTTGGATAATCCGCCGACAACTACCAGAGACATCACATTTAAGTGGGGTGGTTGCTCTCACAACCTCGAATACGGCATGGAATTCTCGAGGCAGTTTCTAGACACGCGGGAGAAAGCCGGCGACATACAGTCTACTGTAAATCTACACAATAATCAAGCCGGTCGTTTGGTAAGCATTACTTTCCCAATTTCGACATCGTTAAACTCCGGATATGAGCATATTTACATTAATGACAAACTTGAAAAAGAAGAAATATCATGTCTCGTATTTTTTTTTAATAATCTTAATACAATATAAGATTATTAATCTAAATGTAAATTTTTTTAATCTTACATTTCGACATTGCAATGTGTTAAAATGTATTAGAGAGAAAAATACAACTAAAAATATATGTTTCGAGATTTGAAGAATATTATATAATAAATTAATGTCCTCTTATATAGTCTTTAAGTGATATGTATCTTCTATTATTCAGATTATGTAATTAAAAAATATTGTTAATTATTATAACTATTCAAGTTATAATAATTCCTCGCTTGGTTTAACTTTCTATTCATGTCTTTCGCTCTCATAAAATTGCTTCCGGCGATATTCTGTCTAGTATATTACTCGTTTTGTAGATAAGCTACATGCTTGTAAACATTGAACGATCATATTGACGAAGAAAGCTGAGCTACATTTTAACATAAGTTATTACAACGAGATTATCATCTTTTTATAACAGTCTTTGTATATACACATGATATCCCACGATAAATGATGCGCCATCTTAATGCAGGCGCGCGCAAGAAATGTACCGTTAAATGGTCGGCGGGGAATCCCGAGAGGAAGCGAATTCGCAATCGCGTGCCGCGTTCGTCCGCGAATAATGTAGCGCGCACGCCGTCATGCGTAGGTCCGTGAGAGAGCTTCAAATTATCTTGCGCGCGATTCGCTTCTCTTCGTCCTTTCTTCATTGTTCTGTCTTTCCTCTGGCTTTTACTTTTTAGCGATACACGGTCTCCTTCCTTCTCTCCCATCACCGCGATAAAAGAACGAAAAAGGAGTCAGAAAGAAAGGAGAACGAAGAGAAGCAAACTGAAAGAGAGAGAAAGAGAAAGAAAGAGGAAAAAGAAGAGAGAAAGACCGACTCTTCTCTCCTTCATGGACCTCTCCACGCTCGCTCTCTCGCCTCGACGTTATTAAGACGAAGCCTCAGGCTGGACCACCCAGCCGTAGACTCATTAACTGTTTTGTACGCGACACCTCTTTGTTTAAAAGAAACTGGGCCCTCCTCTCTTCCTTCTCCTCCTCTCTTACCCTCTTGACCACTCTGCACACCCCACACATCCGAACGACTCGTATCTGTTTGTACAGCGTGTTAGAACCGGCGTTTTTCAACCAACGTCACAACAGCGGCATCGCGGATATCGCAATTTGAGAGAAGGATTCGATTCCGCCTGCCTTGTCCGCTGTATCGAAGGCCCTGCACGAAAAAGAGATCCCGACCGTGTCAGACGCAAATGAAAAAGTCGATTGACCGTTTTGTACAAAGTCAACCGACGTGAAAGCAACTTTTTAGCGCAGCTTCATCATTCAGAACAGTCAATATATAAAATGTACTCCAAGTTCAGTGTGATTGGCCGTGGTTTTTTTTTCATAGATTCTTAAACTAATCTGAAATTGATTTGAATTTTATTCAACAAAGATGTAGAATTTCTGAATAATAAGTGATTGAGATAGAAAATACAGAAATTTTTAGGAAAGTTGAAAATATATGAGACATTAAAATAAGATATTAAAATAATTATTTTTGTAAACCTAATAATGATAATAAATGATCTTTTTTGAAAAAAATGTGAATTAGCAAAAAATTTGAATTACTAAAAAATTTGAATTTACATATCTATCTATATGAAAGTATTTTACATAATTAACATCCTATGTAATTAATGCTCTTTATTCACATTGGATGGGAAATAAATACTGATTATCAAATTCTTAATTCTAATCTCATTTTATGTAATGACTAATTATTCACAATTTAACATAATTGCAGGCATTAGCAAACAACATGCAGATACGCTGCAAGTGCCACGGCATGTCCGGGTCATGTGAATTGAAAACTTGCTGGAAAATCGTTCCGGAATTCCGAGTAGTTGGCAAAGTCCTGAAGAATCGTTTCAGAAACGCTGTATTGGTAACGCAGAGCAATCTGGGCAGTGTGATACCGTCGAACAGGATTCGAGGGTCGCGACGGAGGCAAAAGCAGAAACAGAAGAAACGTCGCGGGGGCGGCCGCAAGAGGAAACTTCGAGATCTCCCCAATCAACTCTACTATTATCAGAGATCACCGAACTTCTGCGAGCAGGATCCGACGCTCGACATTCCTGGCACCGCTGGTCGCAGATGTAACAAGACCAGCACCGGCGGAGATGGATGCTCTGATCTATGTTGCGGTAGAGGTTACAATGTGGTACGACAACGGCGAACGGAGCGATGCAAATGCAAATTTCACTGGTGCTGCTTTGTACAATGTCAGAATTGCACGGTGGAAGAGTGGATTACGGTTTGCAAATAAGATGGCATAAGAAAACGAAAAGACGGAAGTCTAAAACTGACGGAAATTGATGCGAATGTTTTTTCTTCCTTTGTCGACGAGACTACATCGTCGATTCAATGACAGAAGAAATTAGCTCCGAAGATTCGCCGAAGATGTGCGCAATGAGGTTATTCGCAAGAATCGATCAAGGGACGCATAAGTAGAATCAATAATATGGTTCTTATTGGAACCAGGATTACCAGGCACTTCTCTCGAACTATCATGATATTGGATTTATCTACTAATTTCGAAACTGTGCGAACGTAGTAGAAAGGTAATCTTTGTTAATAAAATTAAATCCCTTTCCACGAGGACCAACAAGTCTTTAAATACGATTATAATTATGATAATTATATAATTAACTAATACAATTTTTTACTTGTCGACACGTTTATTCGTGCTCTTTCAAAATCATGCAATCTCTATGATAGAATAGCGCGCATTGATTGCGTTTCGCGAAATTGTCTTAATTGTCTTATTTCTCAGTGAGAAAGTAAAGTTTTGATGTGAATTTGTATATTATTATAAAGAGTCCAATCTCGAATTTCGTAAACGAGTCTTGATGTGATGGAAAATCACGCAAAACTGACTGACATAAATCGTACTTTACTAAACGTCGATTACGGAAATTATACTTCGACTTACCAATCATTTGCAAACGATTGGATTAAGTAGCGGAGAAACGTGAATCAATTGTAGAAGTCCAATCGAATTAGGACAGATCTTGCGCAAACTATTCCGTAATGGCATGAGTAATATAAAATGATCCATAGGCTAAGTAAACTTATAATTTATTTATAACGACGCTTTATTTAATATTTAATTTTATAACTTTTACGTGAACTGTAAAACCTCCAGCACAGTATTATTAGACAAAAGGCGTGTCCTGGCGGACACGATTGTACACAATTTAATAATACGCGTACAATAAAAAGAGTTCCTTCAAACAATATCTTCTATCCTTTTTCATATGTCTTGTCAAATATTATAGTGATTATAGTCCAAATAATATTTTTATTTTTAAAAATATCTTTAGTATGCTGATTGCCTCATTTGAATCATTAAAATATTCGCAAGCCCTTTTCTTAAGGACTGTTATAAATAAATACGCATCAGAATCTCAGAAAGATTTGCACCAATCCTATTTTTAGACAGAAAAAAGCGTATTTAATCTAAACCGCGAAGTTAACAATCAAGGCTAATTGTCTTACCACGTCATTCCTAATTATATACTTCTGTCTGACAACATACTCGCACTACTACCATCAATATTACTGCACGTCATTTAATTACAGATTTAAGTATCATATAAAGACATGCTATTAAATAAGTGATGACAAAAAACAAAGGAGTACATTAAAAATACTATTTTATAGATATTGACGATAAAATTAAAAAATATTCAAACAGCTATCTTTATAATGTTCATATTTCATATATATCTGATTATGTCAATAACATTTAAAAGTTAATGATTTGATTTAATAATATATTTAATACATTATTTTTTTCTTGTACCTACATACTTATAATTGCCAACCATATTCTAATCAGACAAAATTTCTGATCATTTAATTTTGCTAATACTTTGATATCGTACGTATATGTTTCTTTTTTTAAAAATCATTAATAATAAGGATGTGAACAATATCGTGAAACGATATGATAATTTTATCATAAATGATTTTTTATATTTGGTGTTTTGTAACAATCGATAGAGTCACGCGGAAAAAATGCGAAGGCAAAAGAGTGACATAAAACCAATATAAAAGATTCAAAAAATCATTCACTGAAGGAAATATGAAAAATATGTATAAATATATACATATAATACAACCCATATATATACATATATATACATATATATACATATATACAACCCATCTAGTGACAAAAAACCGCGGATACTTTTTAGATGACCCAATAGTTTAAGACATAAAAAAATATGTTAATTTTGTATGAGACGATGAAAAGTGAGCGAAGCGGTAGATAATACTCCATGATTCGCGTACGACATAACTCATACGTGATCGCCCACAGAAATTACTCATTAGAATCAAGCTGCATGATAGCTGCATGATGAATCCCTATAATAATTAATTTCCTCGATATATATATATAATTTCATCTTCATATATTTCATATTACTATAATAATAATTCAATTATCTGTTTAATTTCATTATTCAATTTCTTTCATTATCATATATATAATTTAATTTATCTCTCTTCTATACTAAAAAAGAGATTTGTTATAAATCTTCATATTAACGTCAATCACTTTGACATTCAAATATCGATTATTATAAACAGCAGAAGATTCAAATTATTTTTGTTCTCACGAGCAAAAGAAGATTAATTACTTTTTTATAAGCTTCCGCGCATAACACACTGCTAATAAGTTGATGACTGGTAAGCAAAATGGCAATGATACACGTTCGCGATAGAACGTTGAAATCCAAGGAAACATTCGCGAAGCAAGGAATGGTAAGGCGCGCATCCGCATTAATTGCACAGTCCCATGAGCGGCTCCCTTTGACGACAACGACCAGGACTATCCTGAAGAAATCGCGATAAAGCGCATTAATCGCGCGCGCCGCCCCCCAAGAGATCTTTTTCCAAGTTACATCCGAAGAACAAGACTAGAACGACACATAGATGCAATCGCTTCTCTTATTTATATTCTTCTTTTATTAATTTTTTATCTCTTATTTATTTCTTTTTTTCATTTACTTCATTACCAAACTCGCATTACGCATTTCTTCTACGTACGCATTTCTAATGTGTTAATTTTAAAATTAATGCGTGATGAAAAATCGTCAAAGTATAAAAAATTTTAAGTTTTTCTCTGTTAAGAGCGATTAAATTTGTTTTTACAAAATTACTATTTAGATTTATTTTGTATTATTAATATTATATAAAAAAATAATCTAAAAATATTAATTCTCTTTCTTACAAATATTAATAAGAAATAATAAAAAAAGATTTTATATCGCGTAACAATATACGTACAATAACAAATATATATAATAATATTTAATATTCCTTTATTTTTTTACTAAGTACTATAAATAAGTGAAAAAAATTATGATTATAAATTTTATTTTTCTAATTTATTGTGACGATAAATGTAAAATTAACCCAAATAGTATTAAATAATTATTTCTTCTCACGTAAAGCATTCTATGAATAAAGATTAAGATGTCTGCGAAAGATAAGTGAAAACGTTGAAAAGCATCATCGCACATAGCAAACTTATTAAATATCTCTCAATCCGAATAAGCAATTTGAAAAGTTTGAAAAGAAAGATAAAGATGAGAAAAGAAAAGAGGGTCAAAGATTATCCATACAACCTAGGCAATCCTCTCGATAGGATTTAAAACGGTTCTTATAATGACGACAGAAGATATGGATTTCTAAGGGAAGAAAATGAAATGAACGGTTGGATGGCAGTCTGGTGAAATCAATGAGTTAATAGGCTTACTCAGAGTTATAGACAGTTAGTTAATTAAGTCGGTATTACTGGATCACTGAAGCCAAGCATCGCATCCCTCACACACCGCGATCGTCATCCTACACGAATGCAACGTAATACACTTAGTCGCAACTGGCATTGTAAGGGTGAACGCCGCGGGGCCTGCACGACCTACTAGACGCGTTTTAATTAGAGGTGAATTCTGTTGCACAGAACGACTTGAGAGAGCGACATCCCTTACGTAAGTAAGTACAATTTTCGCACACCCTCCCTCTTGTCTGAACCACGCCTACCGCGAATGCGAGGGCCATACGATATGAGAAAAGTCGCGCATACGCGAAAAATAACGAAGTCGATAAGTGGCGGACGTGACGGTGAAGAATAACATACAAAGAGTGTAATCAGTACTTGGCAAATAATCAAATGTGTTGCGATTAAACTTAGGTGAGTAATATGTGCAGATAATCGTTTTCTTTCTGTTCGAACAATAGAAAGAAAAATATATAATAGTCGCTTTAACGAAGACTTAATAAAAGATAAAAATTTAACTTGAGCTTAATCTGCAACATATTTTTTGTCAGTTCTCTTATACATCCATTCATAGATTTTTTTTTAAAGATTGCCTCTGTATAATATAAAATCAAATATATTAAACATATTCCAATACGTAATAATATGTTCTCTAACTTTTAAAATATAAAGCAAGTATAAAGAAGGTATTTGAATAGCGACTAAAATAAGAAGTATAACATTCGTTCGCAAAATGTTTACATTCTATAATTATAGATGTTTTTAAAATATTATTGAAACAAAGTTGCCATGTTTTACTACAAAAATAATAAGATATACAGAATTTTAAATCTAAACTTCAGAAGGAAATTCTTTAGATCATTTAAGATCCAAAAGCCAAGCGAAGTATAGATTCTAAAATCGATAATTTCTGAGATACAAGACAAGTTTCACAAAAATCACATTTCATAGATATCTTAGATATACATATAGATAAATTATTCACCCAAGTTTTATGGATTTAGGTATAACCTGAAATTTTTAAGAAAATGTGATTTTTTTTTTATGAAACTTCAACGTTGTGTATCTCAGAAATATGGATTTTAAGGGACCTATGTTTATCTTAGACCTCAAATATACATAAACTTAAAATACCTTGTATTAAAAGAAGAAAATTTTGTTACGATTTTCGTATGGCAATAAAAGTACTTATTTCTTTCTTATGATATTTTATAACATTTATATAATATTAGGTGTTGGAATTAATTCTTAGCGTTTTACAAGTGATGGGAAGTACTTTCATTAATGTATTTTTTAATGCTCATGTGAAATAAATAACATTCTTTCATTAAAAACGCTACGAATTAATTCCAACACCTAATAGATTCTCATGTTATGTCTGAAAGCGAAGCAAAAAATTATAGGTCCTTCATATCAACATTTCTAATATCGACATTGTTAAAACGAAAGAATGAAATAAAGACAACCAAAGAAAGATCAAGATGAAGCCTCTCCCTGTTCGCACGAACCCAAAAAATACACCGACGTTAAATGTTACATGAGCTTCAGCGAAGAAAAGACCAAGTGACCAAGTTCCCAGTATCAATTAGCTTGATGGAAATAACGTACAGTTGCTACGATTGTTCGAGATAAGAACGTGAGAACTGCAACACTTCAAGCTCAGAATATACGAACAAGTTGACACTTTATCTGTCGAAAGCATCGATCGCAGAGCGTCTATAAAAGGCAGAAGGCGCGAAGCAAGAAAGAACCGTGTAAAGCGTAGACACCTTCGAGATCGGTCCGCATTTCTACGCCGTGAGTAGTTCAAATATGCAAAAAGAGTTGACCCATATGGGTCATTGCTTCTTTGCAAATGCCTATATCGAAAACGAGAAATAGAATTTAAATTACACAAAAGGAGAATTTTTGAAAAATAAAGAAAGGGAGATCTGGAAAATAAAACAAAGAAACAACTCGCGTTAACTTCACGCACTGCGATACCTTGCAGAATTGCTACGTCACTCGAACAATGATTTACCATATTGAGGATCCATTATGAAATTAAGCGAAAGCTCTCTAGGTATATCAATTGTGATGATAATAATTGGCCGCAAAAGAAAAGAAAAGGGAATAAACGCTTAACGCTGCTACGCCGTCTGTAAGTGCACGGTTCTTGCACGAGCACGGGAAAGAAGCGAGCGAGCCACTTGTCAGCGATTTACCAGCAGGAGGAGTGCCGAACCCTTTTCAATTTTCGGTCCCCTGTCCCTCTCCCTCCTCTTTTTTCTTCTACCACTCTACTACCGTTGCCGTTTCTTCCCAGGGATTCGCGGTGCTAACATTCCGTTGTGGCAGGCGACCGTCCTCCAAGCTGAACAGATATCAACTTTCCCACAGGTGCTTTTTGGAGAAGCGAACGTACAATTTCGCAGAAACGCAGAAATGAATGTCGGAAAGCCTATTGATCTCCTATACGTTGCATACATCGATTGATCATGTGGGAAATGCAAATGAAGGTTGCAACAGATCAGCGGTTGCCTTGCGGCATTACATATTGTCATTACCTTGCGTATATCGATATGTACCAATCAATCGTTACTCAACATGTGCGATTAAATTCAATTTCTGGAATGTTATGGATTGGGTTTAGCCTTACCCAATTACCATCATCTTTAAAAAAAAAAGTATAATCAGTACTATGGTAATACCTTCTTAGCAATAGTGACGCTGGAAACTTACAAGGAATCGAGAATAGCATTTATCTAATGATAGTAATAATAATTCTTCTCAAGAAGTAGCGATTATTCAAATAGGTTTTCCATGAAGCAATATAAATGGACAACAAGCATCAATTTCTCAGAATAGAGCTAAGTCAGAAAAGATCAGAGATTGTAAATTCATCCCTATTAACACATACCTCGCAATGGTTCCTCATGCATATCGCGTGAAACTTTCTCACAACATGCGTTTCGTCGTCCCGCAGTTCTTCATTCCTTTTAAAGAGCGCAGGCTCGAGTTCACCTCGCTTGTTTAATACGCAGAAGAGGACAAGCCAAAGACAGCGAGAAGGAGCGGCGGGAAGACCGGTGATGGACCGAGTGACGCGGAAAACTTTTTTCTGAAATCACAGGATCCGTTCATGTCCACCTCCTCCTTTCCTTCTTCGTTGTCTCGCGATGTCAGGCATCAATAATTTAGCGCCCCACCGTATCGATAAACTTGCACTGGCATCGATGCAAAGCGAAAAGAAAGACGACGCAGGACCAGCCTAGGACGAAGAGGGAAGGTGCAAAGACAAAGAGACAGGAAGATCCTGGAGGGCGCCGAGAGTAACAGGAGGAGGAGAAGATGGAGGATGGAACTGTGAACCTTCTCCGGATCGAGTAGCTTTTCTTACAGCCGATCACATATAGTCAGTGACGCGCCGTCCTCTCGCTCGAGTCGCTCTCCTTTCCTCCGACTCGATTACAAGCGACAAGAAGCGGCATTACACGGGACACGTCGTGCCGACAAATCGATTATGCCGGACGGGCGCCGACTTACCGGGAATAAATGAATTGACTAACGACGTGCCTTCTCTCTTTTCTCGCCCTGCGTACTCAACGATTTCCTTGCCGACTTGTACATAACTAGGGATTTATACGAGTTTGTGACGATCCGAGGATACGTGTCAAGAAAATGGTAGATTAATTTTTTACCGACACTCGAAGGTGTAACTCTTAATTCGCAATAATTAACGAAGCATATTATTAAATTAACTGAAGTGATCGCATCTTCGAAAATGTACAATCATCAAAAATAAAATTTATATGCCATAAAACACGTTATTTTATATCACAAAATTAAATTAAATTGTTGAGAAAAAAAGAATAAGAAACTCGTCTATTATGTGATATTATTTTGAACTAAATGATAATCCGATTTGAAACAACACGCTTTCATGAAGCTTACCAACTGCGCCCTAAAAACCAAGAGAAGAGAAATGAAGACAATCGGAATAACTCATAAATGGATTATGCTAAAGCATAAGCTAAGAGAAAAACATCTAAAAATAAATTGTCAGGATGTAATAACTTATAGTTGATTATTCATTATTTTTACTATTTTAATATGTAGGCTACATCCGTACAACATAGTCCTTTAAGTCTCACAATTGTCGATATTCGGTCAATAAATAATAAGTTTATGAATTAATTTGTCATTTCTAGAACAGTCGCCTATATTTGTGAAAATATTTGCAAAATATTATATTTTCCATTTTATTAACAAAATTGAAATGTTTATTGACACGAAAATGATGACGCTAATGTCTTATAATTATTCCTCGTCTTACGAATTAAAGAAAGTAATTTTCATTTTGAGAAAAATTCCGATGAACGCGTGTTAATTTGTTTGTGTAAAAGGAATTCGATTAAATCTCAGCGCGTATAATAAGCTTTGTATAATTCGATTAAAACGTACGATCGATAAACAGACAGGGATGCGAGTCAGGTTCGTGGCCAACGACGTCTTTCCGATCCTTTCTTCGCCCTATTCTTCTCCGGCAACGCCCGCCGAAGCTTTCAGGAAGCAAGCTACTAATTAGCGATTACCACTCGTTCACGGGGCACTCGAGAGAGAATATAATTAGCACTCACCTTTGTGGGCTGAGGAAGCGGGGGCTACTAAAACACTCGACCGACCCAATCTTGACGTCTCTTAAAATATTCCAAGAGCGGAGAGTCATCTTTTCAATCCTGCGACTTGATCCAAGAAAAAAATGTATTTTTCTGAAGATGCGAAGATGTATTTCTTTCTCATCGACGTCTACAAGTATTATATCTATAAGTATCAGTTTTCTGAAAAGAAAAAAAAACAATACAGAAATTCGTGTGACATAATTTATATATCATGAAAAATTTACATTGATTAATAAAGTAATCGAAGCTTTAAATATAATATGCTCTATTGTCATTCTTATTAAATAATATTGCTTATTCTAAATTAAAATTCAATTATTAAATTTGCATTTAATTATTTAATTATGTCATAAAATTAATAATATTTCAAAAAAGTCTAGACGTTATTATACATATATAATATTGTTTCAAATTTATTAATCCCTAATTGCATAAAAATTATCAAAATATTTTTTAAAATATAAATAAAATATATCTTGCAAAATATTTTTTTCGCATATGCATACATTTTAATTATTATTAAATATTTGGAATAATTTATATAAATAGTTTGGGGAAGTTTCTATTCTGGCATATTTCAGATGGTAGATGCTGTCTATCTGCAAAATGAATGATTTCGGAAAAGGAGAAAACGATTGGCACGATAATGTCCAAGATGAACAGAGGGAAATGAAAAATCGGAAGAACCGGGATACGGGATCTGTGACTCTTAAACGATTGGACAGCATTCAAGATCCAGGAAAAAGATATGCACTAAAGGATCGCATTGGTACCGGCATTTACGGTGACGTTTACGAAGGAATTGATCATCAAGCTGGTACGCAACAATAGGACATATATTCTGTCTATACATGAAATAAAATCATCAAAATGTAAATCACAATATAAATTAGGGATGTACCGGATTGTAAAATTGCTGAATACCAAATATCCGAAAAAAATATAACTGTAAATATTCAACATGCAACCGAATATTTTCCGATGCAATTTCTTTATTCTATTTTTAAAAACAAAAAGAAAAAGAAAGGAAAACAAGAGAAAAATAATGATAATAATTTTCTTTATCTTTCCAATGTAAAAAGAAAAAGAAAAAAAAGATAAATTGTGTAAGAAGTTCAACTAAAAAGAATAGAATTTTGCATGACGCGAACTATGAAAACTTCAGCCGAATATATACATATATTATTGCTGGATACTAATAATATTCAGCTATCCGGTCGGATAGTAAAAAAACCAGACAAGGCTGTGAATACCGGTACATCCCTAACATAAATATAGAAACGTAGGAAAACTGCTATCTGTCACAATAAAGAATAATCATATACAGAGATAAATACAATACATATCGATTATGTTTCAGGAAATAAAAAAGTTGCCATTAAGATTCAAAAGCTTACACCGGAAACGCAATCTTTCATTGTAGAGGAATATCGTATTCTTCGTGATTTCGCCGGTCATCCAAATCTGCCGGATTTCTATGGAATATATCGCAGACGATCACCAAAGAAATCCGATTATGACGAAATATGGTTTGTTATGGAGGTAAAAAGTTTTAAATTATAAAATAAAAAAATAAATAATTATATAGAAAAATATAAAAAGTTTACAAAGTTATATGTAATATGAAAGTATAATTTGTACATTATAAAGTGACTAATATTCCAAATTTGATTCATTTTATTTTTTATTAATATATATCTCGCAAAGATAAAGATAGAATCATCGATTTTTTTAATTTCCTCAAAAATTGATACTTTTGATATACTAATGTCCAATATATTTTACAATATAAATATTTTTTAGTCACAATATCATAAAAAATAATTTAGCATCATTTAGTATGAATGGAGCTCGTTTATATAGGCTCGATTCCAAGACGTGTTATTATAGTTGCAATCACTTTTATTACTGCACCGAAAGTCGGAATCGCAGCAAAATTCCTATCAATCGCGCAATATACCTTGTAATGTTTCCTTTAACATTGTAATTTTTCAACGAGAGAAAGAGACATAGGAAAAAAAGGACATGGAATATAGAGATGCAGAACGAAAGATGAAGGCGGTTTGAAAGAGAGGGAGAGAAAGCGAGGGTTGCCATGTATATCCGTGCTCAGAACCCGGAGGCAATTTCAAGCATTTGAGACCGTCGAATACACGGATAATTTACGACACACGCGCCCCCATTAAACAATCATTAAACTCGTTCGTGTACGCAGGTGAAGCTCGGCACGTCGTGACTCTAATTTACGGACGGACCTCCGCGGTGTGTACCCAAAACATTATTACTTATCTCGGATAAAGCGACGATAGAGTTGACGTAATACATGCACTCAAAAATCCGTTGAGTTGTCTCAGAAATCGGGATCCTTTGGTCACGCCTTGTCGTTCAAAATACGTCGATGCACAAAAAGTTTCTTAAAGAAAGTCGTTTCATTAACTTTTATCAACTTTTAAATTTACACGATATAGCACTGACAATAAAATGTACTTTCTTTGATATTAACTTCGAAATTATATTGTCACGAAAATATATGATATATTCTCAATAATAAAAATAAGAAAAATTATAAATGTATATATGGAAAAAAATATTCTCTAACATTTCGAGTTCCTTTATTGATCAAATTTAATTTGATAAAAGACAGAGAGAAAGAGAAAAAAGAAAGAAAGTTATATACTCAATGTCACCATCTTTTTTTGCAATAATTTTGTTTATGAATAGTTTAATATATGAAAATCTATAAATATTAATTTGAAGGAAAAACATATTCCAAAACTTAGAAAGTACTTAATTTCATAAATATTACTAAACAGACACAATCTCAATTAATCTATAATCATTTATACAGTAATCCACTTACATTTGATACCTTTGTTTGCCTACGAGAATTTCTTACAATTTTAATTTCAACCACTCACGTTCTCGATCAATCTCTCTCTCTCTCTCTCTCTCTTTCTCTTTTTCTCTCACGTCTCGCACAAATTCAAAAGTGACGTGTGAACACGCCGAAAATGACGAAATCCGCCTGAATTTCACGATTCACTTCGGCAAGCAAACTCGCGTGCGAAGTTTGGAGATGAGCTAAATATCCGCAACGAAGAAACGTAATGAGTCACCGGTTGCTACGTTAAGCTCGCTGATTGCTTGTTGCCGGAAATTACAAGCAATAAAAGAGCAACTGGTCGTGGAGGCTGATATAGCGATAGAAAGGAGATGTGATGCATCTCGTCAACGGTACAACGCGAACCGAATAGCAATTTTGTAAGTCAATCGGCTTTAGAGGACTCAAACAGAAACAAGGCCGAGAACTTCAAGAAAAAAAAGGAAGATGTGCAATGACAATATGGCAAAGATTTATCGCCGCTGGTATTTCATATCAAGCGAATTTTATTGACGCGAATGTATGATTTCGGTGAAGCCTTTCGTGATTACAACGAGCAAAATCTAAGAAAGAAGTTCTTCTTATTGTCATTCATATATACGAAAATAAAATGTTATTCACGAATTATCTTTAGCAAAACTGAATACAAAACTGTAAGTCAGATCAGGATTGAGTATAAGTGAGCTCTAGCGAGAATTTTATATAAATATATTCTGTATGAGAAGAATAATGAATTTTTTTAAATTAAGAAAAGAAGTGACATTAAATCAAATATGTATTGAAAATGTGAAAAAAATGATTAAAAACTGTGTTACAAATTGTGATTCATATGAGATAATCTACAGGGTACATATACGTATATAGCAATGGATCACGTTTACTCATGATTACCGCACGTTTCATGTAATTGTAGACATATATGCAAAGTTTATTACACTTTTCGATTATAAGTTCTCTAGATACTTAATTTCTAGGGAAACAGATTACGAGAATCTTTTTCTGCTCAAATTAATTTTCATGAAACATATCTAAAAAAAGCACTCAAAAATTAGCATAATAAAAATTTTATGCACATTTAAGCATAATTCACAAAAAAAAATGAGAATAAGGAGAAAATTCTATTCTCGAAGATACTTTATCCAAAGATTTCCTTGCAGAAGAAGAACAAGTACATGTGGAACTTAATTCTAACCTTACTCACTGATATAAATTACTTCCGCAATTAGAATGGCATTTCAATTAACATATATCAATCTTGCACATATCTATGTTGCACAATTACATCATAAGTAAAAAGATTAAGAATTATTATACAACAATAATTGTAATAAGCAGTGAATCGTTCGTAATATTTATGACGAGTTTAAGCTCGAATTCGATAAACAAACGCAATTTTGCGATTACCTCGTTTTGTCTGATTTAAATTTTTTTAACTCGAATATAATATAATTAACTAACATGTTATAGCTCTGTGAGGGTGGAACAATCATGGACCTCGTTCGCGGGAAAATCGCAAGTGACAAAAGAATACAAGAGGAACATATTGCTTTCGTTTTAAAAGAAGTGATCAAGGTAAGTTTCCTGTTGCGTAATATATATTGTAATATATATATTTTTTACGAAATATACATCATATTGTTGAATTGTGAAATGCAATATTTTCTTATAATGTATTTCTTCTTGACTTTATTATTTACATTATTATTTTGCAATACAAAACTTATATAAAAAAGATTAGACTAATTATAGAGGTTATAATTAAAATGATGATATGTAAATTAAAGTAACTTGAAATAATCATTAAAGTATCCTTCAAGAAAACATAATACAGCAGGAAATAAAATTAATTAATGGAGATAAATGACAAATATCTTAAGTAAGAGACACGTTTTGCATAAGACATAAGATTAATAATAAATTTTTAATAAAGGGATGTTATAACGTGAAAATATCCGACTGACCGAAAACGGGTGAGCCTGACTAAGGTAATTAGTTTTTGCTCGGGTACGGGAAGTTATATACGTCGGTAGCCGAGAAAGGTGGCCGTCGCGGAATGTTCAGCAAAATTGTGCCGCAATCTACCCTTCACCATACCCCTCACTATCCCTCGTCGTTTTGTTTCCTTCCTCCCTTTCTTGATACCAAGCGTAATAAATATTACTTGCATGACAGAGCGCACCAGTGAACCGACAGAAATGATAATAGTAGGTGTATAGCCACAGCAATAGTCGCGTTATTACGATATAATTATGCTCGATGGTATGTCCAGACGATGCTTTTATCTTGCGGCAGATTATCCCCCTCTGATTACAGAAGGTGCATTGGCGTCGAAGTATATTGCTGTGCAATTATAAGACGCAAAAAATGAAGTATTTTGCCTTTACAAAAATAGAATTTACTAATAATTATGATAACTATGCGATAAATGATTAAAATTTTAATTTAAAATTTTAAAGAATATTGAAATTATATAGAATACTAAAATAGAAATAATTATATTTATTAAATATGTACGATAATTACATGTACAATTACACGCAATATAAAAATTCAATAAAACATAAAATAAAAAATTAAATATGCAAATTGGATAAAATGTTCTAATTCTGTTATATAAAAACTTTCTTGAATAGACAATACATAAATATATTTAATTTTGTTTCAAATCAAAATTAATTCGTCTATTTTAAATAAAAATAAAATAGTTTAAAACATTTTTATCAAAATGTTATAATATGTATAGATATACGAATAAATTAACAATTAACTTAATGAAAACAATAAAATAACGGTCTCAAAAACAAAGCAATAATCCAATAAATTCGCGAAATTCATATCCAGTATAAATATTAATTTTTTCTTTTGATCATTATTAACATTAATGGGAAATACAGTTAACGTCACGATAAATTTAAACCGCAGCATTAATAGAATATTACCCTCGTTTACGACAATCATAAAACGTAAGCCGTGCTGTTAATTTTTCCACAAGTTTCGAAAAAGAAGAAAGCAATAACTGGTAGATGACGAAACGAGTCGGAAATGGGATAACGCGAATAAAGCACAAACTAAAATCTGAATAAAACTTGATAAAGAAAATCAAAAACAGAAGAGCAAAATGGAAAAAGAAAAAAAACAAAAAATAAGATAAAAGAGGAATGGGATATGAAGAGCTAAATACCCTTCCGTTTCATAAATTGCTATGATTTTGTTTAATAGTTAATGGTCACAGAAAACGGATTCACTTATTTACAATGATGCTATCTTCCATGATTCCGGTTTCTCCTAGGAGGTCGGATAATTAGTGAGGATATCGTGCTCATTTCTCAACGAACTTAAGAAGCCACATGTATATATGGAAGGAAAAATAAAGATGAGAATCGAGAAAAAAGTGAATGACTGATGCACGCCACAGGAAGGATCTTAAGTGACCATTTCCGCTTTGATTCGTGATTGATTTTCCTTGCTCATTATATTTCTATATTTCATTATTTATTTCTTTATTTACTATCATTAATGTGTGCGCAAAATTAATATTAGCTATAGTAAAGACATCAGTGTTTTAAATGCAAAGAATAAAATAATTAAACTAATGAATAAAGCAACAATATTACTAATTACTATATTATCGATTTTATTTAACTAACAGAATGAATAATATAATTTCTTGAAATTTTTTTTATTTTATCATTTTAATAGATTATAGCAAAAAATGAACAAAAATAAATCTGATTTAAAACTAGAACGTTAAATAATAAAAAACGAGAAAATGAAATTTTATATAACAAATTAAAAAATTTAATTTCTTTTCATTTGTTAATGTGGTACGATAATTTCTATCTTATCCAGTATCCACATAGATTTGTCTGCTGACCTCTATTTTATATAATTATTCAACCGCTACAACATTGTAACTAATATACGTTGCAGACCAATATGGCATAAACGTCACAAGTTGTTAGACAGTAAGCATTCAAAATATATTTATTACCCTCACGTATTTCGTGCATCGGTAAATTCCATGTAAGATAAATTGCTAATACAAAATTAACAACTACATTATAGTCTTCACACTTTCTTCAATATAGAAAAATATATGTATATATATCTCCGTTTACATTTAAAACACTTTATGTATTAATGAGAAACATATTTAATTTAAATTGTTCAGATATATATGTAAGCTAAAATCAATAATTTTCAATTGACATTTTTGATAACACGTTCTAGAAATATAATAAATGTCAATAGTTGAATATATTTAATAGAGAAGAAACGCAACGTATACTTGCTGTATCCTAAAAGGATATCACACGCGTACAATAAATCAAGAAAGGAAGGAAAAAATATTAGATATTATAGCAATATTATATAAAATTAAAATTATAAAGAGAATAAAAGAGATATATTTGATAGCTAATAAAATTATTTAAAGTCTAATATTGTTTAAAATACTATTAGGTATTGGAATTAATTCGTAGCGTTTTACAAGTGATGGGAAGTACTTTCATTAATGTATTTTTTAATGCTCATGTGAAATAAATAACATTCTTTCATTAAAAACGCTACGAATTAATTCCAACACCTAATAATTAAAAATCTTTATAGTTAAAAGCATGTATGTAATTTAATTATATAAATTATAGTAAAAAGATGTATGTAATCTACACGTATAAATATATGCAAATTCTCTTTCAAAGTTTATAATTACAACTATCAAATATCTCGTGCAGTATCATTGATAAAATTCTTTTCTTTTTCATGTGATGAGAAAAAGATATTTCTCTCGAAATCCACTTCTCTTCCCTCATAAGTTCACCAAGGAAGCGCGGCGAAAGGGCACGACGTGTAATGGGCCCAGCATTCTTTCTCTCGCGAGTGGCTCATGGCTCACGGCGATAATATTTACGATCCAAGCAGTTTGTCACTAAATCATTATGTGGGTCTACCTTTCGGGTATGCCCCGTGCACGCACAATCCGATGCCCTTCGCCACCGAGTCCAGCATTCCCCGCCTTTTCTCCTCACCCTCCAATTGCTCATGCCGTTCCTTATCCACCTTGGAAACTGCACGCAACCCTCCCATCTCCCTCTTTTTTTTCCTCCTCCCGTCTCCCTCTATGCTCTTTCCTCGCAGATACGTGTTCCATGGGCCCGGTAGCGATTCGTCCACGGTCACTCGTGCGGTAAATCAGACCACGCTGACGTTTAATGCCGGCAAATTACACGCGAAATAAATGCTCGCGAAGAGAAGTGCGCAGCAAACGCAGTGCTCGAAACAGAAACACAAAGAGAGCATGGGAAACAGATAAAGAACGAGAGATGAACTACCAGTATGCTTCTTCTGAGCGATCGTTATATCCCGTTTAATCTTTATCCGCCAATTAACAATTCGTTCGTCCCTCCTGAAAGTTCCCTCCTTACTCTTGTAACTATTTCTTGTCTACCATCCAATCAATGAACATTCATTAACGGACATTCATTATTTCCTATATCTTTCCGTCTTATTTGTCGAAACATTTTTGAGTGCATTATCCAAAATATAAATTTCATACAATAATAATTTGTTGCATAGATTCACTTAAAAAAAATAATATCACAAATTTATCATTATCTAAGATTGAGATTAATAAGCCTAATATACAGGAATTTAGCTTCGGAGTGTAGCTTTGAAACGGTTTTCTAATGAACCAGGTATTAATGATTTCATGCCCATGCTACGTCAGAACTGTTCACTGACCCACGCTTGTTACGCGCTGTAAGCACAGTCGGCCGCAAATTATAGATTGTTCAATTTGCAGTAAATCTATAAAGATAATTCTCGCAAGACGCTGAAGGTGCCGAGTTGCCAACTTCTCTTCCGCATCACCGTATCTCGAAGATATTACGTTCGTGTTGTTCATAAGTCCTACAATCTCAGAATATAGCATGAAATGCTATAATAGTATTTTGCAGTTGTCAATTTTTAAAAGAAATAAATTAAAACGCTATTAAAAAGTATTTTTTGCTAAATTGATTGCAAGTATACAAGTTTTCTCCTCGAGGATATCAACTGTTAACAACTTTTTGTTTACGTGCTTCTAATTTTACATGGAAATATTGATTTTGTTTAATTATTTAAAAATTTAGTTAGATACAGTTCTGAAAATAACTTTTGTTGGACTATCAAAAGATAATTATATAAAAATCTCGAACACATGATAAGCAATGCTGCAAAAACTTTGGACATTCTAGCAACCAGCTTGAGCATCCTATATAATTGTTTTGGTGGTCCAACAAAATTTTCAGATCTGTATCTAACTAAATTTTTAGATACTTCTGCAAAACCTTTCCTGTATGAACGAAAATGTCTCAGCTTCACAAAATAGATCGGTTAATAATGCAGATATTACACACTGTTTCTTTCTCAGGCTCTAATCCATTTGCACGAGCACAATGTAATCCACAGAGACATCCGTGGCAACAATATCGTTTTGACGAAAGAAGGCGAAGTGAAATTAGTAGATTTTGGGCTCTCGAGAACAATGAAGAACGAACTTGAAAAAAGGCGTACTTACATAGGCTCACCGTCTTGGATGGCACCGGAAATGATTGGCAGCAAAGATAGCGGAGTCGATGGATATGACAGTCGAGTCGACGTATGGGCGATCGGCATTACGGCAATAGAAATGGCCGACGGCAAAGCACCGTTCGAGAACATGCATCCGACTCGTGCGCTCTTCCAGATCGTCCGGAATCCGCCGCCGACTCTCTATCGACCTACTAACTGGTCAAAGAATCTCAATGATTTCATTTCCGAGTACGTGATCAGAGAGATACGAAAATCTCTTTGTTATGAACAAAGAGATCGCGAATGAAATAACATGAAAGCTATAGCAACATATTAATTTCAGGTGCCTCGAAAAGAATCCTGAGAACAGACCATACATGATGGAGATCATCGAGCATCCCTTTCTATCAGAGCTACCCGAAAATGATTATCCTGTAATATACGATTTCAGTACAATGTAGATCATGAATTAGAAAAGGCAAATTATACGATGTATGATTATAAAATGTCGTCAATAAATTGTCGGATTTCCAGAATTCTTAACTCTAAATTATTATAGCTGTTGAGATACAGTATTGTTAATTGTTATCAATACGTAAATTTTACATACAAGATTAGCATTATAAGATTAAATTTTATTACCTAATTCGGTTTTTTATTCCTTAAAACTTAATCGATTAATTATTAAAATAATGAAAGTTATAATAATAAATTAAAGTTTATTATTTATTAAAAATGATAAAACTTTATATCTTTCTAAATATTTTCTTGATTTAAAATTTTTCATAACATCTTAGATAATAGGTACGTAGCCTCGATTTGCCTTTTCTTTTTTAAAGTCTGCAAATATAATAATTAGAAAATGTACAAATTGCTGTAAAAATCAAAAAGATGAATAAGTATACATATACAATATGATATTTTAGTTGACACAAGAAATAAAAGCACTGACAATGGATCTCTCAGAGAAGGGCAGGAAACAAAGAAAAACCGAATTAATAGTTCGTCAAGGTTTCTTGAAGGTAACAACTTGCACAAGTTAAACTATGAATGATGAATTTTATAATATATATTAGAAAAAAATCTTAATTTTTGCATGATAGACTCATCAGGATGAATCACCGGAACAAATGCTTACGGAGGACTTAGCAGCGCTGGATACTTTGACTGAGGATGTGATCTTGGATGAACTTCGCGATAGACTGCGGCGAGGTGAATATCACACGTTTATTGGCGACATTTTATTGATACTCAACCCAAACGAGGAGAACGACATTTACGGTGTTCACGTAAGTTTTATGTTACATTTTCTACATTTGGATCATTTTTTCATAAAATTAAAAAAAGTGACATTATTGTATTTATCTCTCTTTCTCAAAATCAATATTAAAACTTTCATTATTAAAAACATTAAATTAAAAAAAATATCAATATATTAGGTGTTGGAATTAATTCGTAGCGTTTTTAAATGAAAGAATGTTATTTATTTCACATGAGCATTAAAAAATACATTAATGAAAGTACTTCCCATCACTTGTAAAACGCTACGAATTAATTCCAACACCTAATAATAAAAAGAAATTTAAAAAATATAAAATACAAAAAACAATGAGATGATATCAAAGTCTATTAATTTGTATAAATAAGTATAATATAAGCAATATTTTTGTGTCTATGATCGATTCATAATGTAAAAAATATCAAATGCATTTTTACTTTTTGATCTTCAGATTTTGTTTATAATTTTATATACTACATATCAAATAAATTATAATCCCATAAATAAATAAAAAGTGAACTCTGTAAATTATTAATCATGTATGTTCAATAATAAAATTGCAAATCATGTTATTATAAATTGTACAACAAAAATCTGAACAATTTGATTTGCAGCATCACGCAAAATACCAATGCAAATCGCGATCAGATAATGCTCCTCACATCTATTCCGTAGCGGATAGCGCATTTCAAGATGTTATGCTCAACGAAGAACTGCAACACATTTTGCTGGCCGGTGAAAGTAATTCCGGGAAAACGACGAATATGCTGCATTTAGTGGAACACCTTATGTTCCTCGGAAAAGTGAGCTCAATGCAATCATATTAGATATATAAACAAAATTACGAGAAAACTTGTTCTTTTTACTTTCAGGGTCTGCACGATACCGGAGCAAGAGTACTGCAAGCTATAAAAATTATTCATGCTTTTACGAATGCGGGGACACCGCTGAATGCTGATTCTACCAGATGCATTTTGCAAACTCAGACGACTTTCGGATCAACTGGTAAAGCATCGGGGGCGATATTCTGGTTATATCAGCTTGAAAAATGGCGCGTTTCGACTCGTGACAGGTAATTTATTTATATTATAATGAAATTTTTACTTATAACATAACATATGCTATACAGACTTTAAATCTTTTAGTTAAAAACTCTAATCTTTTAAAGATTTTTAATTTTGTAAAATATAAAATAATTCGAAAGTTAAGGCATCAAAGAATATATCGTATTCCATATTCCAATGTACAACGGGTTGCCATTATACAGGCGTCTATAACGAAATCATGCAATGCTAATAATAATTTTTTTACAATTTGAAAAAATACAAAAATAATGAAATAAGATGAATAATAAAACAAATTAAAATATAATCTAATTAATATAAAAATGGTAAAATAGAAAATATGAAATAATAAATCGCAAAAGTGTATTAACACCTCATAATGAAAAGTACTTTTTCAGAAATCAAGCAAATTTCCATGTTTTTTACTACTTTTATGACGATCTCGAAGCAACAGAAAATTTAAAATCGTATTTCTTACCAAGTGGGAGAAAACTTCGATATCTCAGAATAACCGACAAGAATATTGAAAAGAAACGAGCGTTCAAAGTGAGAAGCGATCCGCAAAACAACGTGATTAAATTTAAAGAACTTACGGAATATTTTAAATTTATGGATATGGAAGAGTATTGCGACACTATTTGGAAAATCCTTGCAGCGATTCTGATACTCGGGGAGATTCGATTTGTTGAAGGCAATAATGGAGAGGCTGAGTTGGACGATAATGAAATTGCTAACAGAGGTAAAAACTTGAATTCGAAGAATTCAATTTGTCAATGCAATGCATGAAAGATTTATTTTGCTATATTAAATCACATTGAAATATGTACTTGTCCACGAGACACAAAAACTGATTAGTTTTTGTAAATTGCAGTGGCGGAACTTCTTGGTTTAAACTCAAAAAAATTTATTTGGGCTCTCATTAATTACTGCTTAGTCGTAAAGGGATCAGTGGTACGTAAGAAACATACTTGCGAAGAAGCAAAAGAGGCACGAGATGTCTTGGCGAATACTCTTTATCAGCGTTTAGTAGACTGGATAATCAACATCATCAATTATAAACTTTCAATGACTCGTAGCCTTTAGTAAGTGAAAATTTTATCGAAGTGCAGAAAAAATAGAATATTAATGAGGATTTTGTATCGGCGATTTTTTAAAACTTTTTTATTTTAATTTTCAGTGGTGATAAATATTCTATCAGCATCCTTGATCACTTTGGATTCGAATGTTTCTCAATAAATCGATTGGAACAATTATTAGTGAATACGATAAACGAGCAAATACAATATTATTATAATCAAAGAGTATTCGCCTGGGAAATGGTAAAAATTTTTAATGAATAATCTAAAATACATATTAGTAAAATACGTATAAAAAAATTCGTAAAATTTTATTTCAGTATCTATTTTTCTTATTGTATAAATAAAAAAAATATGCTATATCCTATTTATATTAAATTTTTTTTTAAAAGAATTATATTCTATTATAATTTTATGTTTTAATATTCGCGAATATAGTTAAATATATGCTATTACATCATAAAAAACTCCTCACAAATCTTTTCAAACCCTACAACTTTTGTCCGAACACTTTTACGATTGGATCTTATCCTGCGAAGATTAAAGGATGGTACAGGTGATCTGTATATACTCTCTAAATCTGAATCAGTGAATAGTCACTAAGTATCCGGTGGCATTCTTGGCACTGATATCAGTGATTATCCACTGATTCAGATTTAGAGAGTATATAAATACCCGGTATACACACACACACACACACGCGCGCGCGCATATGATATGCATACATATGCATATATACATATATACATATATAGAAAAAAACCAAAAGAGAGAGAGATATTCATATATTTGGTTCGTGAAGTAACATGGTTTCTACATACTTCAAATGTCTCTGGATGGAAAAGTATTGAATTTAGAGAGTCGTGCCCATTGAGACTTTTGTTCAGGACAAGTTGAGAACAACAACATATTTTAATTCCAGCCAATTTAACCGGAGGACATTTTCCATAAGATTTGTGCGGAGTTCTTACTCATGCCTTTTAAAAATAATTAAGTCACGATCAACTGCAGTTGATCAAGAACTTCATATATGTATCTAGATATCAAATCAGCAATACACTAATGTATAATTAATAATTCTATATTATAAATGAAAAAATTTGTATTTCTTTTACGGTTTCAGCAAGAACAGGAAGAGGAGGATATACCCATCCAACAATTACGCTTTTACGATAATAAGGAAGCAGTTGATCAACTGATGAACAAAAGAGATGGTCTTTTTCATATTATCGATGATGCTTCGCGGCAAATGCAAGACGCTCAGTACATTCTTGAGAGGATTAAAGAACATAAACGTAACACTCACATAAAACCGGTGAGTTCACACGAGTTCATGATCGCACATTATACCGGTAAGCTGATATATGATGCCAACGAAATTGCCACGAAAAATCGAGACTTCGTACCGCCAGAGATGATTAACACGATGAGATACTCTTTGCACAATGCAGTCAAAGAGATGTTCACCAACAAGCTAACCAAGTCAGGGAACCTAACAATTGTTCACGAACATTGTTTCGCGACGAAGAAAACAATGAAAACAAAATGGAGTACCCTTATGCAAGAATCTTCTATGTTTCGAGTAAGTATGTTTGGTCATAAATAAAAGTATCTCTCTTATTATATCAAAATATTTGTGTATACATATATATATTATATTATGTATATTTGATATATCTCTATCTCAATAAAAAATATTTAACTAATTCATTTTCTAATCTGGAGCATTTCTTAATTTAAACATTAGAAGCATTTGAAAATGAACTTTCCACACATTTTCCTCTTCTAGTTTACTATCGAACCTTTCGTTTAAATTTAACAGAAATATAATACTGCGTCCAAAGGACAGTACTCGCAGACACGCAAAATGCGAACGTGCTCGTCGACGTTTAGAGCAACAAGTCTTGAAATTCTGAAAAATCTCGCGATAGGCACGGGAAACGGTGGCACGCATTTTGTAAGATGCATACGTTCTGATCTTGAGGATGCTCCTCATAGCTTTTATCGAGAAATCGTCAGACAGCAAATTAGAGCGTTAGCAGTTCTTGATACAGCGAAAGCTAGACGACGCGGATATCCGTATAGGATACCTTTTCAAGAATTTCTTCGAAGGTAACTTAATTAATTCTTTAATTCTTTAATGCCTTATAAAATAATATTTTCAATTAAATATAATAAATTATGAAGAACGTGCTTAATTAACTTCAATATAAAGCTAAATGTATGAGGATTTTTGTAATTTATATAAATAATCAACAAGCAATAGTATTTTTCTATATATGTCTTCATATTATAAAATACAAAGGCGATTCTTTCTAATTACAGATACAAGTTTTTAGCCTTCGATTTTGATGAAACGGTAGAGATGACGAAAGATAACTGCAGACTACTTTTGATCAGATTAAAAATGGAAGGATGGATTATTGGCAAAAGTAAAATCTTTTTAAAGTACTACAATGAGGAATACCTATCCCGTTTATACGAGATCCAAGTGAGAAAAATCATAAAAATACAGTGCATGATGCGTGCTTTTCTAGCACGCAAAAATATCGCTTTGAAAATCAACGATATCAAAAAGGAAATTGGTAAGTAAATTCTCGATCGAATAAATCGCGATAAATGTGACTCTCTAATTATATACAATTTAATAAATATATTTATTTATATTATTATATGTGGTTTTCAAATATTCTTGCAAAGTTCCAAATATTTCAAAGATGGTAAAACATTGTTTCAGTGAGAAAGGCGTCAATCAAGAGAAACTCATTTACTGAAGAAGAAGCAGCTTTGATGATACAGAAAAGTAGGTATTAAAAAAAATAAAAAATAATATTATCTCTTGATTAAAATATGTGATTTCACCTATTT
Organism: Acromyrmex echinatior; assembly: GCF_000204515.1. The sequence goes on along the minus strand of NW_011627383.1, from coordinate 261,677 downwards.
TTTACATATTTTTCATTACAATGTACTATCAACAATAAACAAATCCAAATATTCACATGTTGATCCAAGTATACCTAAATAAATTATAATTTATATACAAAACGTTTGTAAACTCGTCAAAACATTATACTTCATTATGCTTTTCAGCATTCAGAGGGCATATGGCAAGAAAAGAAATGGGACCCTTATTGAAGGAAGAGATGAGCCAAGAGACGAAGGATTTCATCAAGTTCTATTGCAGCAAATGGAGATCAAAAAGTATGTTTCAAGTCCTTCTATGGTATCGTGCAGCCCGCTATCAAGATTTCGTACAATTATCGCAACAGGTATTATCGCTTTTCTTTTAATTTAAATTAAATTTTTTTAATACAAAAAATATATTTTTAAGAATTTGAAACAATTTTTTAAAAATCAATTACAAATATATAAAAAATATTAATGAATAAATTTTCTAATTTTTTTCTCTAAAATAAAACGATATTAAAATTTTTGATAAAAATTACAAATAAATTATCAAAGGTTTATGTAATAGGTTCATCTATACAATCAATCGATTATGGCAGCTTTGGAGAAATTAAATGAAAATGTATCTCTTGAAAAAGTTGATCCAAATGCTAAAATAGATACCTACATAAGTGAGGTGAAACCACCTGAAGTATATAAACTACCTTTCAATATGCAACAAGAACTCCCGTATTTCGATATGAATTACATAAATGATCCTTCAAATATAAATATTAAACGAGGGTAAGTTACTTAAAATATCTTTTAAACTTCAGTCCATAGCAAGAGCCTGGATAGAGAATATTACTAAAAACATGTAATGTATATTATAAATATAAAACGTGTGTGTATGTACACATATATATATATATATATGTATATATATATATATATATATATATACAAACGTTGAAGAGAGAGAAAATAAAGATGTTAAGTGCAAAAAATACAAGCAACGCAAACGTAGTAAAACGTTTTCTAAAAAAAATAAAATCATCAAGACTTTAATTTACAATATACAATTGATAGATAATCGATTTCTGGCAAGATAGCGAGATCTCCGACAGCAAGATAGCAGCTGTCGATAGCACGTAAAATAACAGTACGCAAGTAAAATACAAACGAAATTTATTTACCAATATTAATTCAACTTATTTATTCGTTATTCCATCTCAATGCTACATTTGTCGCAAAGGAAAGTCATAAAAAGGAATATTATAAAAAGTGGAAAAAGCATGTTCAAACGTTGCGACGATTTCCCAATATTCGTTCAATCTTTTTTGCACGCAACAGTCATTTTCATCGAGTAATACATAATAACGCAGATCGGATTTTTTTACAACAAGATACGATTTATCGCGTATAACAAATATGGCGGATGCACGTTTAACTTTTATGCCGATCAGAAGCCGTTAATTCTCGTGATTCTAAAAGGAAATTAAATATCATAGAAAAAGCAATACATACGCATGTTGCGATGATTGTCCGATATCTGTCCAATATTTCCTGCATTTCTTTGCAGACAGAAGTTGCTTTTAACAAACCATACACACGAAAAACGCGGAACGGCACCGAAGTTCGACTTGTTGCAAACGCGACGCGGCGCGAACTTACCGCAAATATGGCGAATGCGCGTTTGATCTATACGCATACGATGAAGGAGATGCGCGCGCGCGCGAAATTTAAATAATCATATCAACGGATTATCAAATAATCATATCAATTTTTGCCATTTTAATGTACATTGCAAACTAAAAATGTCCTAATTTAACTTGCAAATATACAAACACAGAGATTATAATGAATTTAATAAAAGTAAATATAAAAATTAATAAAATAGAAATAAAAATTAATGAAAACTATAAGAAATAGAATTAAATATGCATTTCATGTAAAAGTTTGGTAAAGTAAATTTTTAAAAATATGAAGTTCGCGAAAAAAAATACTACATAAAAATCATTTGATAAAACTTGGAGAAAGTATGTATGAAATGACTTAATATTCTTACAGAAATCAAATATAATTTCATAATTAATTCTTTGATGCTCTTTGGTACTTATAGGAACAACTTGGATATAGCACATTTCAATCAATTCAATTGCTTATAGCTTTCATAAAAATAAATACATTATAAAAAAATTTTTTCGATTGAAATGCCAGACATTATGGAACATAATGATACCAAGCAAATGTACATAGGTATCTTTATTAATAAAAATGTATCTTTAATGAAAAAAAAAGCTATAAGCAATGAAAGGAGCATAGGAAAAAGAAAGCCCAATATGCTATATTTAGAGTGGCACCGAAGGATTAAGATTGTTAATGTTCTATGTACATTTTTGGATAAATATTATTTTTTGATTTTCTTTTTCACAGTCCTTTTTGTCAGTCTTCAGATGTTCTTTCATATTGTATTTAAAAAAAAAAAAGGAATTTTAAGAGCATTTCGATAATTTATAAAATGAACTGAAAAAAATATTCTTGCAGATCTATATCATCTACAGTAAACGACGATGAACATGAGTCCTGGGATGCACCATTACGTAGACAAACCGTGCCCTGGGCCAATAAAAATATTCACACTAGAGGTACCTAAATTTGCTATAAGAAAATTCTAAAAAGTTCTAGAAATCAAAATTAAATAAATTTGTCATTCTGCTGACATGTTATATTATATACAATATATACATATATACTATTTGTGAAAAAATGTGAATTCTTCTTTCTCACTTGATACATTTTTTAGATATTGAAGTTCAAACAACAAACTCACCACATCGCATGCTTTTTCATCGTTCATCCATCAACAGTGAGCAAAGTTTAATCAACACTCCATTCACCAGGGATTCGAATGTTCCCATTCAGTGTCCACCTGAAGAGCCATCTCGCCGTAGTATTTCTAGTTTTCAACTTGCAGATAAACACGGTTCCATCCAATCTTCCGAATCTTATATTCCTTACTCTGTAAGTTTGCACAAACTATGAGCTGTTGTGATTACATAATACCATGTATATCTTGGATAACTAAAAACTACTTTTATTAAAAGCATTTCCTTAGAAATCTGAATTTCTTCTCCTTAAACTTAATTATTGCTAGAATCTTCACTTTTAATCTTCAACAAGTTTTCTGTCATTCAATTTCACATAAAATAAAAAAATACAAATTTTATTTATTTATATATTCAATAATTTAAATTATAATTTAAAATATTTCAAAATGCAAAATTATAGCACATTGATGTTAAAAAAAATATCATATCCAAAATAATACTTCAAGAAATATCGAGAATTTATAAATATTAAAGTACATAGTTGTAATAATACACTGATTTTAATTTCTATATACATATATAAAAATTTGTATTTTATAGATCAATAAAACTGGATCAGTACACTCTAAGAAGAAAATACCATTGCCATCAGTACCATTAAATCAAACACAACCATCGGCAATGCGCAATTTCAATAACTATGAGTCAGATTCTATTACTATTCAAAATAAAAATGACAATACAGAATGGGAATTTGAAAACAAAATTAATCGCAATGTTAACAATGATATTCGGTATTCATTTATTTGATTAAGACAAATTTTTGGCGATATTAATCAATTTTTTCTTAGTGACATCATTTCTTCCATTATAGAATAAATCCTATCAAAGAATTAGAAATGATCGGACGCAGGAATAATAATGACGAAAACGATGATGCACCTCCATTTAACTTTCAAGTAAGATATGTTAATTTATGTTAATTTTTCAAAGTTAGTGGTTACGTTTATATCGTGCATTTAGGCCGCGGTCTATACAATAGATATGCTTGTTTATTCTGTAAGTTAAATGAAAACATTTATCATATCGGTCGCGAACTAAGCACGATGTAAACATAGCCACAGTCAAATACACATGTCTATATGTTTTATAAATATAAACATTTTTATAAAAATATAATATTTTTATGAAAATTATTATTTTTAAACTCAGGTAATTATACACCAAATTTTAGAGAAAATTATGTTGCTATAACAATTTTCAAAAGACATTCACCAATCTAGGCGATGCTGCGGAAAACATCTCATCAACGTGCTTCGATGAAACGTAATCCTGTATATGAAAGTATCACATCACCAGAATCACCAAAATCATCAAAATCTCATCATAGCGACTTAGATGAATTGAATATTGCTTTCAAAAATGATGATAGTCACAAAGATTCACCAGAATGGAGTCCAAACGAAATGATTCTAATGTCAGAAAAGTATGCGAAAGAGAACGCATGGAATGAAGAAGACGCCAAAGATAGTATTACTACAGAGATAGCACCAGGCATTACTGTCAAAGGCTACGTTGCTGATCTATAAACAAATAGAGATCAGTTACATTAAAATCATTAATTGCATTTATGTTTCATAAATTTGTCATAACTACGGCTAATCTGGAAAAGAAAAAAGATTGTCAATTAAAATTTAGTAAAAATAAAAATACAATCAATTTCTCATAAAATTTTCGATTGCATGTAATAATCAATATATAATTTCAATTTGTAATATAAAAGCTAATATATTGCTAAATATAAAAGCATAAATCTGTAATGCGCAATAAAGTCGTTTATGACAAATTGTTTGTTAATTAAACAAATGACTGCAACAAAAAAAATGAAAAATATGCGTTTTTGCAATTAATTTATTACTATTATTTGCAGAAAATTAATAATTATTTCTCTATCAATACACAAACATCTTTTAAATGGTATTCATCAATATCAATAACTCAAAATAAATAATCTAAATTATAAATAGCATATTATATATTTATAATAATACTGGTTACGCGCATGTGTTCATGAAAAGATATATAAATATTTGATGATTTATATGAAGGTAATAATAATTATTCTTCTATTAATATAAAGAAGAACAAATATCAAAATAATATTCCAATATTATAATAATATTTGTTCATTACTAAATATAATACAAGTAAAGATCAACATAGTTAATTATAAAATCTGGTTACTGAAAAGAGTTACAGTACAGTTACAATAATAAACAAAATGTAAAATTCATATCATAGATCTCCATAAAAATTCTTACTCTATTATAATTATGTTATCATAACTATAATTTTCAATAAATATCGAAATATACACAACATAAAAAACATATTTTTTCCCATGTTATCATTATACTAGCTTGATCAAAAAGTTTCCGGAATTCATTCAGAAAATTCAAAATACAAGTTTATTCATCAAAAGTGATATTGTCCCCTTCAAAGTACTCTCCAGTGACTGCAACGCACTTATGCCAGCGCTTGATCCAGCTCTCGAAACATTTCTGGAACTCTATTATTGGTATAGCCATCAGAGCCGTCTTCGATTTTTCCATTACCTCCTTTCGGCTGTTAAAACGCGTTCCCCGCAGTGGTTTTTTGACTCGATCGAACAGAAAAAAATCGCAGGGAGCCATATCGGGTGAATTCGATGGCTGTTGAATGGTATTCGTTTTGACCAAAAATTCACGGATAATGATGGCACTGTGCGATGGTGCGTTATCATGGTGCAAAATCCACGAGTTGTTTACCCATAAATCCTTTCTTTTTTGGCTAAGTCCTCTGCCAGCTCTCTGATAGTTAATTTGCGGTTATTGGCCAACATTTCTCTCACTTCATTGATGTTTTCGTGGGTTTTCGATGTCGACGGCCTGCCACTGCGTTCGTTATCCTCGACGGATTCACGACCACTTCTGAAGCGTTCATGCCACTCGTAAACGGTTGTTTTCTTTAGAACATCACTGCCGAAACAGTTTCCCAACATTTCCAAGGTTTTCGCACCATTGAATCCATTTTTAACGCAAAATTTAATACAAACTCGTTGTTGCAAATTCAACTCCATTTTTAAAACTGTAAAAAATCGAAAACACGCGCAGAGATAGATGTACTCAAGACGGCGTAATTTTTACAAATGTCAAACTATGGCGATAAAATTTGATGGAAATGTCAATGATAGATGTGGCAACCTAGCCAAAAAAAAGAACTCAAATCAGCTGACTCAGAGCATCACCTGGTGGTCTCTTCCGGAAACTTTTTGATCAAGCTGGTATTATAAAATTTGAATTTGGAATATAATATGTATTCATATACATATTCATATGCATACTGGCCACACATAACAATTTTTCTTAAATATGTAACATCTACAAATAAAAAAAATCATATATATTACTAAACATTTTTAAACAATATTTAGAAATGTTTGATAACATATGTGTTTATTCATCACAGTAGTTCATATGAAAATATATGTTAATTCATCATGTTTTTATATATTCAATCTTATAAACACACATACAATATTTAGATTATTTTTTGACAAAATAGCTAAAAATAAATTGATGGCAGCCTGATACATAACAAATAATGTAATTCACGATCATAGATAAAATATACGTATAAATCTCGAAGTAATATATATGTATAATTATTATTAGGTGTTGGAATTAATTCGTAGCGTTTCAAGTGATGGGAAGTACTTTCATTAATGTATTTTTTAATGCTCATGTGAAATAAATAACATTCTTTCATTAAAAAACGCTACGAATTAATTCCAACACCTAATATATATACATATTATGTATACATATTATATATATATATATTAAAAATATGTTTTATATTTATATAATTATTTACAATTTTTAAATATAAAAACATAAATTTGCATTTGCTTCGAACACGATGGTATCATCAACAATATGAATTTTATTAAAAGATTAGGAATACAGATAATTTCTTGATATACAAAAATTTAAACTGTTATAATTATTACCTAATCTTTATCAGGCTGAGTGTTATCATGACCACAATTTTGTTGTGAACTTTGCTTAATAATGTTAACCAATGTATCCAATTTGGTAGGACGCACTATTTGCAGGACCATATGTGCTTCTTCCAAAATTAAGAGACCATTATGTGCGTCACTGGCTGATAAATTATGCGCTGATATCACATGTCGTCTCCAAGCTGCATGCGTAGGGAGAATCTATACATGTACAGAATAATTATAAAAATAAAATCTTGCCCGTCATATAAATGCAAATGTAACATATAATTTAACTTGCTTTTTATTTTGAAATTAATTAAACAACTCTACAAACTCACTTGTAAACACCATTTGCAATTAAGAGATGGAGAAATAGTGTGCACAGCTTTTATGTGCCTTCTACGAAAGCCCCAACTCGTATATGCCCTATCACAAAAAGGACAAGGAAATGGTGGATATGCTGGCCCTTTTAAAGTCTCTTCTGATGTATCTGTATTGTAGGATTCGACAAACGTGGGAAAACTGGGTTGCAAAACTCCAGAATTGTGTCCCAGAAAATTCGAGGATTCCGGTTGATCTAATGATTGTTCAGCACGAGAATAATTCGGTAAATCAGATAATGGATCCTCCAATATTTTCGAGACATTCCACAACGTACTCCGTTCTGCGAAGGAATCTCTCCTGTATGCTTCTGGATCTGGGGAAGTATGACGAGCTTCGGCTATTACTGTCACAATCGGCTTCGACGATCCTGTAAAGAATTTCAGTCTACCATTTGAATTGTTTCTTTAAGCGAAATTTAATGTGTAAATTAAATGTTGAACACAGTAATCACACACAATGAGATATAATAGTATAATATACTCAATAGTAATTCCTTGATGCTTTTCTATTTACAATAAAAATAGAGAAATAGTGTTTATAAGTATATATTATTTTTTTAAATAATATTATTTAATCGCTACTATTATTCTCAATTCTATTGTAACTTGAAATATTTATAATATAAAATATATGAAAAATATTTAAGTCATTTGCAAACAGATCTAAGCAAATTATTACACTAAATACTATAAAATGTAAAGCTAATCTTTTCGTAGATCTTCATATGCATATGTGATGAACAAAGGAATATATAATAAGTATACCAGAAATAAGAAGACAATTAAAAATGTAAAATATGTTTATTTGCGACCAGTCGTTTGTCTTGTCTACAATAATATTGATTTAAATAATATCGTTTCGAAGCTGTCGGTGTGCTCCAATGATCAACGCTTGTACCGCGCAACCGAAACAAAAAAAAACACGACTTTACAAGTAAAACAGAGATCAAAGAACACTTTCGCGCGAGTCTCGAGAAAAGGACGTGCGATAGAAATCACACGTAGATTCGCAACGTAGACTCTAATAGTTCGTGGTGCATGTTGAATGCACTTTTGCTGCGATTTAAATACTCTACAAGCATGTCTTAAATCACTATTCTTGTTGTAAGAGCTACGGTTTTTCTTTTTTTTTTAAGTGTACACAGAGCTGCCGTGGTCGTGCAGCACGTTCACGCACGCACGTGATCAACACGACCAAAACATGTCCTCATACATATATGTACATACATATACCATACGTATATCTCTTAACTGGATACGCGTGCCGCGTATGCACGCCCGTGTATATATCATGCAATTTCGCATAATGAATGCATATATACACGCGCATCTTGTCCATGTATTGGTAATGTGAGCGAGTACGTGATGTGTATATTCGAGTGCAAGAGAGAAAGAGAGACTCGCGTGTCTCTCCGATATACGCCAACTTTTTAATAACATCGTACCGCGTTTTACTGTAAAAGCGAATTCTCACATGAATTGTAACTAAAAAGTAAGAAGGAATGTTATTCAAGGTGCTATATGTGAAACAAAAATACATAGGTGGATGAATAATCGACCTTACTCGTGAATGCATCGTGAGAGAAGCGGGGAGATTCTTTAAACACGCGATGTGCGAGTATAAAAGATGTGGCATAAGAGAAGAGATCAAACAAATTATCAAATAAACTATTTCAGAATTTCCCTTGATAAAGTGAAAGTTAAACAGAAACTACGAGGAAGGCTTAGAATTATTCGATTGTCCGCCACCCATCACGCCGAGTGGCGAACCTGAAGCGTATAAATAATTCGATCGCGTCTATAATGCTCTTTCTAATCACCCTGTCACCCCGAAATCTATAGCCTAGAAACATCACCGCGGATCGGTGAGTGCACGTTCCAACTCTATTTCACTTTAAATCCGCGATTTTAACCATATCGACTGGACCATCCGTCTCTTCTTCCCCTAGCTACATGCTACACGCGCGTGAATCTTACTCTCTACTTACATCAATTGTTTTTTTTTTTTTACAGTGTCCTAAATATAAAGCGCGAAAGCTCATACCAAAGAGGAACAAGCGAGGAACGAGTTGTCCTATGACGCTTATGTGAGAACGAACGGGGTGACGGGTTTACAAGAACGATCCTATTCCAGCCAGTGGAAACGTTTCCGTTTGACCCCTGACCTAAAACGCCCTAGTCATTGAGTGTAGACCGATCGTCTCTGAAACAAATACCTTTTCAAGCCTCTATTACTAGTGTCAATTTTGGTTACGCAATTCTTCCAAGCCTCTTCCCATTCGAGGCTGTTAGGCGGTATGCCGCTAAAGTGCAAGAGGACCTCCCGAATTAAATGTATCTTGTTACTATCGAACTGTTGCTTGCCCATCTTGCCATTGACATTGCAGAGGATCCTCTCTTCCGGCGTAAAGAGGATTTTCATGAGGTCGCAGGCCAAATGATCCATCGGTCGGGATGACGCCCAGGTTGAGATTATATCCGGACTTGGTAGGAGATCGGCATAAGGTAGATGCTGATACGAGTAAAGCAGCGGTTTGACATCCGAGAATCCACTTAGCCTGTTCCCAGATCCTGCCACACATATCAGCACAGCGCGCTTTAGACACGGACTGCTCCACACACGTGAATTACGCGCACAATAAAGAAAATGCGAGCGAGTGTACATTAAAGGCTATAATGAAGGACGGATCACGCATCTTCCATCTCACTGCTCACGCATGCACGCACATACGCGTATGCACCGCCGATCGAAGCGTGATGCCGAAACCGGCTTCATTCTCATAAAATCTCTGAATTACAGAAATTAAAATCGTAATAATTACTATCAGTTTTTATACAAATTGCAGTCATTATAAATCAAATGCGCTTCTATACTTCCGTATCAAATATTCCGCGAAATACTTTTGCTACAATGTAATGAGCTACGGGAACATTTACCATTTGCACCAATTACGTCGCTCTCATTGTCTTTTCGATAGAGTTCTCTTTACTCGTGCACGCAATCTTTGTCTCTACTTCATCACACGGAGCCATTGCAGCACAGCAAATTAAGAAAACGTGGCGCGCCAAAACGAGCAAAACAGAATATGCGGTGAAAGCGAACAGAATATTCGAAAAAGCTACGATCTGCAGTACCAAAGAAAAAGCTTTGATACTACAGTAGCTGCCGGCATACGCAAAGACAATGAAACTGTGTATACAAATGTATACAGCATTTGTGCATGTGGTAATATTAATTATATGCGATAATGAAAATAATAGATGAAATAATACATATATGCTAAAATGATAGCTCATATTTGATTTCCAAAAAAGAAAAATGTAATTATATTTGCATTAGATTAAAATTTATTATTTCAATAAAACTCTTTTTTGCATATAGATTAATAATATCTCATATATATCTATCAAATTTAACATATTCAATTACTAATAAAAATCATAATGTATGTTGTTTGTAATATTAAATAGACTAATTTATAAATTCAAAGAATTATTAAGAGAAAAAATTACTTTTTTCAATTATAGAATATTTAACAAATTTAAAAACACTTTTTTTAATGCTAATATCGTAAAAAAATATTAAAATGTAATTTTAGTTTTCACAATTTTGCATTAAATACAATTAAATTTTAAGTAAAAAATACAATCTTTAAATATCTTTAAAAATCTTTAACTAAAAAATACAAGATATAATTTCTTCAAAATAAATAAGTTTATGTATGCAAATTATAGCTTCAAAAAGCTAATTTAACGAGTTTATACTTAATATAAAAAACAAAGACATTAGCAACAATACAGCAGCGAAAATGCAAAGAAAGAAGACTCAGTGTTTCATTAAGTGAATAGTAATACATAATCTTTTAACATAGAAAAACATAAAATGTAATATATAAGAACTAGCTATTTATACAACTGCTATATAATGCATACTAAATTGCATAAAATAGTAAAAATCTAATTAGTTTATATGTGGCACTAACCTTGATTCCCATCTGCTTGTCCTGTATCTAGCCTTTCTGCTGGATCCTTATCTAACGGAGATTGTTTCTGGAGATCGTCTACCGTCACTTCCAATGGTTCTATCTGAAATGCGTTTGGATTGAATGCTATATTTTATACACGCCACTATATGTGACGCATAATTGTTTTATCATTGTTATCTTATTTTCTGAACTAACTTTCATCTCCAATCGATGATATACTGGATTAGGTAACGTTTCTGGTAACATGTACTCTCCATCTTTCCCACTTTGATCGCTGGCAGCGGATTCATTTGTATTTTCCGATTGCAATATTTTAGGTGTTAGTGCTTTTTCCAAGATAGAATTATTTTGTTGTTTGCTGCTAACTTTCTGTTTCTTTTTAGGTGCCTCTTCCTTATTCAGCGGCACTTCTTCAGCCACAGCTTGTTCTAGTTCAGCTAATCGTTTGTAAGACTCCTTTGCAAAAATATCTCCACCAGACAAGCCTCGAATTTGTAATGTCTCTGCTGCTTTTAAGAGTGCTGGTAAATTCTTTTGCTCAATATTTACCTCTCCTTTATATATAAATATTAATAATGCCTCCAATTCGCTAAAGTGTACATCCTGAAGTATTATTACCGGATGTTGGCATGGATTTGTCTACAAGATAAAAAAATAAAACTGTTAGACTATTATTCAAATTATTATAATATATATCATCACTTAATCAATCGAATTTGTACTTATCAGATTTGTTATTTCTTTAAATTTTTTAATCAATAAACCATCTGCTTTTTATTTTTCTTAAATTCATTAATTAATTAATTAAATTTAATTATAAACAAATAAACAATTTTCTAAGAGAAATGTATTGTTTTAGAAATATATAGTATTGTTTATTAAATTAGTAATATATAATATATATAAGAAGAAATATTTATAAAATTTAAAAACATATTATTTTATATTGGTTCAATTAATAGAAAGAATTCAAGAATTATTCCTTTTTTTATTACTATATAATAATTGAATAATTCTTTTCTTTAATCAGAGCTACTTTATTATCATTTTCACAAAGGAAAAATGGAATATAAATAAAACTCGTAATACTAAAATTAGCATTTTGTGTTACAGCAAGTTTTAAATCTATCAAGTATTGACATAAAACATCAGGAACAAGAAAGGAAGAGATACATTACCATTCGCTGACAAAAATCGAGATAAGCGAGAAAATTGTTCCACTTAGAGGCGCAGAGCCAAATAGCTAATAGCCGCGTGTATTCAATAATCGTTAGATTTATCTCGATAATAGTCTCGGTAATAGTCTTCTAACCTCGATGCGAGAGTGCTCCGAAGGCTATACGCGACAGCTGACAAACACGTCGTTTTACCGCCAATTGTCGAGGGCATGACAACACGCGTGCGACGCGAGGACAAGTTCCGGAGCAACGAAGAAGCATCCAAAGATGACTGGTCTCGTCACAACGCTCAGGGATACGTTCAGGGATGATCACGAGGAGGACGACCTTGACGGTCGCTTACCTGGAAGACCTTCTTGAAGAAGGGACTGCTGGCCGAAAGTATCACCTTGTGCGCGGTGAGGCACTGTCCGTCACTCGTGAGAGTCACGTCCACCAGGCCCTCTTCCTCCCACAGGCTCTCGAAGCTGGTGGCGATATTGCTGAGAAAACTGTTCCACTTTAGACATATTTGACTTGACATGTCGCGCTGAGATCGGACGGGCACGCTCGTTATTGTCGGGACGCTATCGCACCGTGCGGTAATGTCCTGGTCCGCGGAACCTTCTCACGCGACGACAGAGACGACGAGCGCGACAGTGGGACCGTAGTCGTGCCAGGTACGCACAAACATCGCCGGAGTCGGAATTGTCGGGAGAACACCACACTCACCACAGTCGAGCAGCATGGCCGTCCGCACTTCGTCGAGTATTGGCTCGTGCTCGCGCGCCAAGTTCGAAATGTCCCGAAACGCTTCAGCGTTCTGTATTCTAGTACGTTACGCCTTGCCGTACGGAATAAATAATTAAATGCATCTTGACCGGAATAGCTTATTAGATATAATTCTTGCAATCTTTTATCTTGATATGTTGCCGCAATACACATGTAGGATTCGACGCAGAATTTAAGCCCGCTGAACGATTCGTTTTTCGTAAAACTTCGAAGGAAATTCCATTTAAAAAGAATTTCTTTATAAGTCATCTTATTTTGATATTATAACCCTTAAATTTATTAACTATAATTTGTTGATTATAAAATTATAAATGTTATATTTATTTAAATTTTATGAATATTTGTGTGATTTATTTTATTGTATATTATATTGATAGATGTATATTTTGTATATGTGTGCGTGTTATTTTGAGTGTTTTATCACGTTACATGATACGTATTACGTAAAGAAACAAATAAAAATCTATTCTAAATTCTAAATTATATGTAGATTTGTGCCTGAACTTAGCAAATCCATTTATTTTATACAATGATGTGTCATCAATTCTGAATTCATTTTCAGATGCAAAAAGAATTCTTTTTCTGAAAAGCTCAGAATTGATGACATACGACTGAATTCTTTTGAATTCTTTGTGCTACCTGGGTAATCTCCTGCATTGAAAATGAATTAGGCTTAAAACTACTACTTTTTATTATTTCTATAATTTTATATAAATTAGGATTTGTAATAATTATCAAAATATTCAATGAAATCATATATATTAGGTGATATATTTTTTTAATACATATTATGTTAACTTTATAATACAACTCTATTAATAATTATTTCTTTAGATTTATATGATACATTTTAATACATTCACGTTTTAAAGCTCACAAAAAAGAAAAAGAATAAGCAGCCAAATGATATGTCTATAAAATTTGATTTACGCTTAAAATTAACAAATTCTCGCAATAAATAGAAATAAAATCAGCTGAATTTTCTAGCAAAATTTGAAAAGTTTCAAATTCGAATTCGTAAATTCGGCGCTCCATCATTATACGTTTATTTCACAATCGTTTATATTATATTTCTCGTAAGAAAGCGCGGGTAGCGTTGGCAACGTCGAAAGGCAGCGTCGTTTCGTGGCACGATAGGCTCGCATTAAGGCGAAGCTGAGTGTGCATGCGTGCAGGTGTTTACGTGCGTGCTTGCGTGCGTACATTCGACTGTTATTCTTATAGCCGACAATTCCCGCGTGCGTGGCCGCGTGCGTGCCGTGCGTGCGTATGTACGTGCGTGCGTGCATGCGTGCCTGCTCGCGTGCATGCATGCTTGCGTGCGTTCGTGCCTATAACAGAGTTTCATGATCGTTAAGGTTTCACCGGGTTCTACTCTGCTTTTCACGTTCGATCCCGGCATACGAAAATACAGAACAAAAACCTAGCAGTATTTCAACACATTTGTTTTCTCAACTGGAAAAATTAAGAATTTTACAAGTAACTCTCTTTAATGACTTTTTTTCTAACAAATGCGACAGAATATTACCTGGATCATGTAACGGAAATTGATGCGACCATAAGTACGATAAACATACGTCTTTTATAAAGGATAATCCTTCATTTCACAATAGCTGTCCTTTAGATTTAGTTATCTTTTTCAAAATTTAATCGTTTATTTTAACAATATGTTACGAGAAATTCGTTTCTATAGTTATAGCCTTCCAATGTTTAATGTCACACAAATGAGCGAACGTTTACGAAAACAACCGATAAATATTTAATTTTATACAAAGACTGAGAGAATTAGCCCAAGCAGAACAATAAAATCACAATAACGTCGAAATGACATCAAAATGAGTCATGATTAATTAAAAAGTAACTTTTAATAATTAAATTTGCTATTTTGTCATTATTTTGAGATTATATGATGATCTTGTGCTTTACTTAAGTAAGAAAGTTATCTCAGGTCATCTATCTCTATCTCAGGTTATATCTATAAGTCACAAACTAGTTTCAAAATATCTGAGAATGAAGTTTTAAAATCGTCAGGTTTATCTTTTATTTTCTCTTAATTGCCATAAGCACAAGAATAATAAATACGAGTGAGCAAAGGGGAAAATAATTTATATTCGTTCTGTTGATAGAGCTTCAAGAATTTTATCTTAATTGATTCTTAGCAAATATTGTATGAATGTAGACAAATAAGTAATAAATAAAGTATAATTTTATTTCACATTACTTTCTGCAAACGAATTATAATTTTAAATCGCAATTATCGCCCATTGCCGCGCTCAAAAGCTTTTATTATCGCGTGTTTACGATTTGTAATTAGGAATTTATTGTTAAACAATTCATTCTGCACACGTTCTATATGTGTGATATATTTTCATGCAGAAATGATTGCAGCAAGAAAGAATATGATGCTTCAAAGATTACTCCGCTCGGCATATTATCCTGATTTTTACGGAATAATGTTGCATGAGAAGAAAATCTTCCGAATAAAAGTCACGCGATAGTCTCCAATTTTCGAGTATGCATAGAATCGTCGTTACTTCCTGTCACGGTACAATTTTCGTAATATTTCTTATGGCAAGATGCACAGCATGAAAAATAATATATATATCTATACAAATCAACAAATAGCTCGATTTTATTAAGTATACACGCTTTGACGCGAATATTTATTTTAGTATTCATAACGATAAATTTTATAAGAAAGAGAGATAGCTTTCTACGTGATTAAATGTAAAATATATTTTTTTATATTTGGAATATAAATGTTTTATACACATATACATATATAATACACACAACAAATATTTCTCGTATGAATAAATGATCCTGAAAGTTTTTATTCTTTCCAAATTTATTTCATTTCGCTCTGATTCATTATAATATGCCTAATAGATACCTTAATATAACTCACGCAAATACAAAAATACAATCTTCAAACAATTACAAGTAAATTGTTAATCCGTTGAAGCGTCATCAAGCGTCATAATCTGATTCAAGACTTCTTTACTCCTCTCCTCACTACATCATCAATGCATTGTAAATTCTGTTTTTCACAGTTTGCCCAGAAATCCACTGTGCCATTCGGCCTTCAGTGTACGATTCCTTTTTGCCTTTCTATTTTTTTCAAAGCTCTCAGGTAGATAAAATCCATTTTTCATAAATGACGAAAGTCAATTTCGAGTCTCTTCTTTCCCCAGCAAATCATGATAATGGCTAGCGGCCTTCTTATAGTCTGGACACATGCGGTATTTGACCATCTTGTATATAACTCTTTCCTTTCTTGGACTTCCAAAATTTACAACAAACTATTGCGAACGAACGATCCTTCAGAATCATAGGACGTATGACCCAAAAGTGACGTTGGTGTTGTCACGCGATCTTCTATATTTTCAACGACCATTCAACTCGATCGTGATTGGTCTTTGGAGCAACGGTAGGAGACTCTTGGTTAAATATTTTTCTCGAAGCTTTTCAGAAATAACGCCAATGAGAAAATTTTCACCTTTTCTTGAAATTTTGTGTGTGTATGTGTGTGTGTGTGTGTGTGTGAATTTTGAAGTACATATAATAATATTTTTAAGATTTATTATATAATTTCTGAAAATTAATCTTAAACTTTCTCAGATATGATAAAATTTTATTAAAAATTATTGGAGAAATTTTAAAATATTTCAGGATTCATATGTAAAGAATTTTCTTTAATAGAAAAGACTTTCTCGGCTTCTTTTGAAAAGTGTTCCAATTTATATTAAAAATCTGATAAAGTTTCTGAAATAGTACAAAATTATATTTATTAGCATAGAAAAATTTTATGTTTATCTCTAATCTTGTTTGTTTGATAAGAACGTATATATATTCGTATACATCTAACGAAACTTTTATCTGAAAAGACTCCATATACGGAAATAAGTAAGCGATTCTCCTCTAAAATTCTTTATAAAAAATTTAATAAATTATTATAAATACACTTGAGTGTACAGCAAGTCAAAAATATAATTTAGATATACACAGAAGGAATGATTGTGCATTAAGTACCACAACGAATTCTCATTTGCTTAATTTTCTACATTATTTTAATTTCGAGAGTCCATAACTAGTAATGCTTATTAATTTCATAAATGTTGTCCCGACAACATTTATAAAATTATATGACGAAATCTTGATAAAATGTGTAATCTGCAATTATACGAGTATATTTACGAGTATAAAAAAGATATACGAGTATTTTTATAAAAAAGGATGTAGACACTCTGATCTTTTCTTAAATATTGATAATTGCGCAATTTTAATTTCGACATAATGTTTCAACAAAACAATAGCAATATGACGAATCATAGCGACATATTTATCAAATTAAATTTGGAAAAAATTGTTCAATAATTAAGAAAAATATTCAGCTGTATTTTAGAAATATTATGTCGGAAATTCAATTACAATTAACACATCTAACAAATTAAAGTTTGATTTTATGATATTTTGATTCAGGCCTGTCCAAAACTCGATTCATGAACCGAAACCTTTCGCAGCCCTTCTCCATCGTTTTAATATAATGAGAAAGAATGTAAATAACAAAGAATGCATACTTGAAGTCTGTCTAACAATAAGTGTCGTAGAGTGAAGGAACCAAGGGAATTCGTCTTTTAATCTGCAACTATAGTAACCGGTTTTTATTTTGTTATTCTTTGTCTGTGACTCTCATAATGATACCGATCTTCTTCAAGCATCCTTGTTTCTTATTATAGAAAATATAAATACAGAAGTTTGCAGCAATATTGATATAACATGAGTTATATATTTCAACGTTGTATATTTCAACGTTGCAACAGACCTGATTCAGATGGAATGCTGGTGTCTATCCTTTGTTATTTACGTTTTGTCTCGCTACCGAGACAGCAGAGAGATGAAAGCATTTTGGCTGACGAGGACGGGCCTGTTCTGTAATTACATAAAACTTCTTTCGATCTTCTTTTTTTCTCCTTTTTGTTCTAACCGATTATTCTAAATATTCAAATTATAGGCAAATTCATAGTCCGTTCTTATTTCAAAATTGTCTTAAGTAATGTCTTAAGACGCTAATACGGTCTGATTAGTTCGTGACTTCTTAATTAAGACTATACTTAAAATCTATTCTTTTCAATATGCTTTTCGTTTTCTGTTTGCTGCTTTTTACTATTTTTACATCTTGTCTTTTTGCTTCTTATCCGGTTTTTTGTTTTATGTCGCCCAAGATAAAAGTTAACGAATTTAAAGATAAAAGTTAACAAAAGAAAGACGTAGCAAAAAATGCAATTGTCGATAAAACGGTTGCAAAGGGGGGAAAAGCAAAAAAACAGGAAATAAAGAGCATATTATAGAATACGCTTAAGACTTAAATGTAAAATTTGACTATGAATTACGGCCTATAAGTTCTTGTCACTATTGCGCATCTTTTAACATTATATTATAGTTTCTTAGTGCACAAGATTATATGTTTTATAACATACATGCAATATTCGTACAAGGAAATTTTTTGTAAAAAAGTCTTATTTGTAAAGAATAAATATTAATGAGCAATTTTATACAATAAATACATTTAGTTCTAACATAAACAAACGAATTTCGCATGTATGACTTTAGAAACTAAATGTCTTGATTATACGAACACTTTTTGAGCATTCAAATAATACAATTTTTAATTTTCGCTTATTTTTCAGATGATACATTTTCCATAATTAATACATCTTTTTGATATATATATTATAATTTTAAGAATACAGTCTATTTTATTCTTAATGAATAAATTGTTAATTATCCAACAAGAAATGATCGTCAATTAAATGTCGAATCAACGTCAAATTAGTATTGAAATCATTATACTGATATCAATTCAATATCAATTCGATGACTCAATTTTCGCTGGATAATATTTATTTTTTAAAAATAAAGTTTTTTCAAAAAATATTTTCTCAAATACATTTTGCACTCACTATATATATATATATATGTATATTTTCTTATTTTTCTATTATAAAATAAGAAACAAATTAATAAGAATGTATAATGTGATCAAATGCAAAGATAACAATGGCGTTGTGACAGTTACTTCCAACAAGATATCAAAACTTGTTACGCATATTTTATATTACATATGCTGTGTTACGTGTATGTGATATCACGTGTCCTTAGATAAAAGACGTTGATAACGAGCACAATTAATTGCTTTACGTTGTCATCCAGTTTACTTATTAAGTATGATGAAATGATGTTCCGACTGGAAAATTTTATAAATGAATTTGATCAACGAATTTGATCAACAAATTTCATCATGAATGAGTTATCATTGATTTCATCAACGTGCGTATGATATATATTTTTTAATCGCTGAAGATACCAACATTCATCGTAGAATGATTGTCGTGTACGGTGAAAATTGTTGATCTATTTTCTATTCCTGTACTACTAGAATTCTTTTTCTTCGCTTTCCTATCTTATTTTAAGTTCAAAAAGTATACACTAGTTCAGCCACAGAAAACAGATCTTGTATATCATGGAAAATGAAATGAATATCAATCGACATGATGCCTTCAACGATTAGAAAAAGATTATCACCGAATGTTGTTCTTCATAAGACAAATTTTTCAGTTGAAACATTTCTCCGCTTAACAAGTGAACCGAATTATTTGACTTATATAACAATAATTAAAAAATTGACTAAATATATAATAAAAATAAATTTAATAAAAATATTTTCAATAAAATAACATTCTCACATTATACCTAAACAGCACACAATATTTGTAAAATAAATCGGAGAATGATAATGCGAGAGCCGAACACTGGATGTCCATGTGTAATGGATTTATTTAATTAATATACATAATATACAATAGACGTTTCGATCCTACTGCGGATCCTTCTCAATATCATTCAATTATTATCCAATTAAGAACATTGATAATATACACTTAAAATTAAAAATTATAAAATCAAATTAAGCGACATGCGACCGTGACTTGTGATGTAATCGTATTATGGTTACATTAAACATAATCTTTACTACCATTAACGAAAGATTCGAATACAAAAGTTCGAATTGTTGAATGGTAGAAGTAATTTATAATTGATCTAACGTATGAAAATACAATCATGTTCCTTATTGTCTCACCTTCATTTTCAGTATTTGAATTTATTACTCTCGATTACCATTTTAGATCTTATTTCCATACGTTAGATCAATTATGAATAAAATTATTAATATAATAAATAAATCTAAAACTATGATAGAATATCGTTGTCTTTACAAATTGAATAGGTTTATAAAGACACAAAAAGATAAAAATCAACATCAAAAAAATAATAATGTAATTTATAAAATCACTTGTAATGATCGTGACGTCTCTTATGTCGGACAAACAAAAAGACAGCTAAATTAAAGAGCATCATAACAATATAAAATTAGATCAATCCAAACATTCAGTGGTCACGAAACATATAATTGCGAACGAAACATACATTCCAATCACAGCTTTGATTAGGAAAACGTCGAAATTTTAAATCATGAGACTCCGAAAAAAAGAACCATTTCGGAAATGATTTACATAAAAGAACAAAAAAACGACATAAATTTAATGAAGAACACTTGTTGGATCGATCTTATTTTAACATACTTGACAACATATGCTAATTGTAACATTTTCGAACATACTTGTTTATGTCACGACTTAACGATATATATTCTCTGACTCATAATATCAGTCCGTTTTAAAACGTATAACAAGCAAAAGCTGTTTTAGAACACAGTTTTTGACTTCGATTTTAATTCAAGACTATTCTATATAAATTAACGTAAGTTATTAATATAATATTTCTCATTATTCAATTAACTTATACTAATCATTTAATTATAAATTGACATTTATTATACAGAATATAATTAGGTTAGTCGTTGAAGAAATTCTCGATTGTTGTACATTTTTTATGAAATCGTTGACTGAGCTGGATTTTCGATAACTAAGGATTAGTAAAACACACTTTATAATTTGAACTTCAAACTTCTGACTGAGTTACCTATTTCGATCCGTAACATCTAAATGAAAAAATAAGTAAGATTAAAATACATAATAAAAACGAACGTGTTTATAATTCAAAACTTATGAAAAGAAGAGCAAGATTTGTCATGACATTGTGTGTTAGGAAATAATAACACACAATATCACGACAAATTTCCATCTGTGTAAAGAATGTACTTGAGATTCATCATTTTTTTGCTGTAAAACAGAATCTGGAAATTCTTGTTTTACATATTTCGTAATATGACAATTGACGCTGCAACATTGTTGTATGAGGCACCTTCACATGATGAAAGAACATGTAGTTATATGTGTTATACATTTATACATAGTTATATTACACGACGGTTGAATTTAATGTCAGATATATAATATGTAAGTCTGTGTTTTAAGAATATTGTGAATTTACTGAAGATGGCCAGATTGTGGCTGAAACGTCTAATGGTTTATTAATGTAATGATAATTAAATATCACAAATAATATCTTGTGCAGTGGTTTTTATGTTCTTTGTTTCATAAGTTATGTAAGATTAGCCTAGAGCGATAATATTTATTATTGTGTATTATTATAAGTTAACTTTGTAAGGGGTTATATAAAAATGTTGTTGTATATTTTACTGAGGAAGATTTTGTAGGTCAAAACTTCATATTACTGAACTTTGAAAAACTTCATATCATTATACTTCATTAAAAAACAAATTTTATTTTATGAATAACTATAATTGTTCGTTTAAAAAAGCTTTGACTTATTTATTACATTGCAATGTATGGACATATTTCATATATAATTATACATGTATAATACATATATAATTATATATGAATATTTATTATATTATTATATTATTATATATTCATATATTATGTGTATATGAATATTTATGCGTTTATACATATTTATACATATTCATGCATAAAAAATTTTTTACCAGGAACAGATTTGCAGACGAATAATCCGACACATGAACAAATCATCGTTCATATGTCATCAAAAGAAGTATTAAAATAGGTGGATACTATATAGACAGTGTATTGCCATTTGCTAAAGAATCTCACATCTTGCTGCAATATCTCACGTCGAAGTCTTCAAGAAATCAGTATAATGTACGACGTACGTGATAAAACTGTAATGATCACTGGAGCAGCTGGCGGATTAGGATACAAGTTCGTCGAAATACTACTTCGCAATGGTGCAAAAAGCATTGCTATGATCGATCTATCAACATCAAACGGCCAAAATGCGGCGACTACTTTGGAGAACGAATTTGGGAAGGGCCGTGTCGTTTTCATTGCCTGCGACATAACAAAGGCTGATGATTTAGAGAAGACGTTCAAGAAGATTGTTGATACATTCAAAGGACTTGATATTGTTATTAACAATGCTGCTATATTTAACGATAACTATTGGGAGAAAACGATCGATCTTAATATTAAGGCACTAATTCACAACTCTATGATGGCATTCGATTATATGGGGAAGCATAAAGGTGGTAAAGGCGGTGTAATCGTGAATATTGCATCCGTAGCTGCATTAGATCCAGGTTATTTTAAAATTTAATTTAAATTATAAACAGGATTATATAAATAAATTTAAATATCATAAAAAAAACTTATAAACCAAGCAATTTTATACTAATATATGTATAATTTTTACTTTTAATATAGTAATATTACGTAATTCATCAACAAACATTTCGAATTTTCAATAATAGATTATTCTCAGTGTTACAAAAATATTAAGTTATTCAATATATGTAATAAATGTAATGTATATAAATATTTAGTTATTCAATATTCTTCAAATTATTAAATAAATCAAATACTTGAAAATTATCAGTTCACACTTGAAAATTATTTTGATATAAATCTTTTGTCGTACAAAAATATTTGATGTTGACATTGTTACTCATAACATTAATAAAAGTTATAATAAATTATATATTAGTATAAAATATCTAGTTCGGCTCTCATAAAAACGCTTTTTTCAGGTTACTTTTTTCCAATATACAGCGCTTCGAAATGTGCTGTTTTGGGATTCAGCCAATCTCTGGCAAGTATGTACGACAAGACTGAAGTGCGAGTTATTATCATGTGTCCGGGCTTAACAGCAACACCATTAACCATAAACATCAACAGTAGAGTTTATGACTCCATTCGCTCTATAGTAATCAACAAGATCGCTGGTATGGAGAATTTGCCGAAACAGACAAGTGATAACGTGGCACTTGCAGTATTAAATCTGATTCAGAAGGGTAAAAACGGAGAGACTTGGATCAGCGAATTTGACCAACCGCCATCCGCCATAAACTTTCCCCATTATTCCAAACGATGTACGCCAGTATAAGTTATTTTGTTTATTTTATTTTATTTTGAATTTACATTATGACAAATCAATTATTTGTATGAAATTATACCAATATTAAAACAATATGGTATTATATAATTAAACTGATATCTATGATAATTAACATTAACTCTTAATACACATGATAATTTTCCATTAGCTTTTAAAGAAGGATATTAGGTTTTAGTTATTTTTCTGCCAAAATAAAAACGTTTTAAGATGCATAGATTATATATTATATTAAGGAATTACTTAAGCGCGAGTCGAATAGTATATTGTTTATCTTGGAAACATTGGGAACACGAAAGAAATCATTACAAAATATATTAGGTCATTTAAAAAGTATCCGCGGTTTGTTCAATTTTTGAATGAAAAAACCGCGGATACTTTTTAAATGACAATATATATA
>NW_011627383.1:154871-237447 GCF_000204515.1 Acromyrmex echinatior | reverse complement strand
ATATATATATATATATATATATATATATATATAAATGAATAAAAAACTTATCATTTTGCACCAATTAAGTCTACTGATGGATTATTAATGCAGCGATATTAAACAAGAAGATAAGATAAAAAGAACTATTAAATTAAAAACTTTGTTTTTACATAGACATTCATTACAATTTGCTAAAGAATCTCACATCTTGCTAAAGCATTTCACGTTTTATCCGAGGCTTCAAGAAGTCAGTAATGTATAGTGTACAGAATAAAACTATAATTATTACTGGAGCAGCTGAAGGATGAGGCTATTGGTGCAAAGAGTGTTACTGTGATCGACCTGTCAACATCGAACGGCCAGAATGCGTTGGCTACTTTGGAAAACGAATTTGGAAAAGGTCGTGCTATCTTCATTACGTCCCAGCAAATGAGAATGGATTAAAATAAATTGAAATTTTTTCTATCCGAATGCGTATTTTAAATAGCGAATACTTTTTTTGAATTTAATTGGATTCAATTAGATTTAATTGGATGCAATTGGATTGAAAAACTATATTTCCAAAATTTTGCATTAAACAATATTCATAATTGTGTTTGTGTGCACAGAAAAAACTAATATTATTTTTAGATTGAAAGGCATAGAGATATGCTCCATGCAATTCTTATGAATGACATTCAGAATTAAAAAGCATTCATTTTAATATTCATGAATCAATATTTCTGAAAATCTGAATCCATTTCAATTCATTTCAATCCATTCTCGTTTGCTGGGGTGAGACGTGACGAAGGCTGACGATTTAGAGAAAACATTCAGGAAAATCATCGACGCATTCAAAGAATTGATATTCTTATCAACAACGCCGGTATATTTAACGATAACTTGGGAGAAAACGATCGATCTTAATGTTAAGACACTAATTCGCGGCTCTATGTTGGCACTTGATATGAGAAAGCATAAAGGTGATAAAGGAGATGTAATTATATAAACATTGCATCTCCTTTACTACCTTTATGCTTTTTTTTATTGCTAGATTGACACCAACTTGATTTGTTTCAATGTATTGTGCTTCGAAATACGCCGTTCTGGGATTCAGCCAGTCTTTGGCAAGTACGTATGACAAGACTGGAGCGCGAATGGTTATTATGTGTCCAGGTGTTACAGCAACACCGTTGGTCACAAGCATCAGTGATAAGATCTGTAACTCCGTTCGCGCTGTGTTAGGAAGTGATGCTGTTAATTTAGATAAATATCGAAAACAAACAGTAGACAATGTGTCACTCGCGAGCTTAGATCTCATTCAGAAGGATAAAAATGGAGCGATTTGGATCAGCGAACGTGATCAACCGTCATACGCCGTGGATTTTCTCCATTATTCTAAGCAATCTTTGCCTGTATAAATTATTATTTGATAACTTACTTTATGTTGTTTTGGTCAATTTACACGAAGATTATCAGATTAATTATGAAATTATGTCCATTTTTAAGTAAACAATGTTATTATGATTGAATTCATCACATATTTATAATAATTAATACAATAATACTTAATGTTAATATAACAATGTTCTCATTTTCTGTCTTAAAATTTAATCTTAATTTTTAGACAGCATCGAAATTTTTAAATCCAAAATCATGCATAGTTCCCTCATAAAACCCTATAATAATTCATATATGTACAATATGTCTATACTGAAATAAAATTTGTTCAACTGACTAAATACATTTGCACAAATTTGCAATAAATTTTATTTAATTGAACCGTTTTATTTAACCGTAGTCTACTTAACATTGAACAATTTTTTAAGCAGACTATGGTTGAATTCAATTAAATAAAATTTGTTGAATTAATCAAATCTGCAAACAACTAAATATGTTTAGTTAGTTGAGCAAATTTTTTTTTCAGTGTAATGTACATTGTTTGACATATACGAGTCATCACGTATATATAATCACCATATGGCACACATACTGGCAATTTATAGAAATTAAGATAAGTTAAAGAATTATTTCATATAAGATAAACACATTAATCAGAGAGAAAATTTAAAAAGATACAGTACATATTCAGAGTCATTCAAATAAATAACTTTTTAAACATCATATTCATAAAACTTTTTATTTAAATATTTTTTTATTTAAGCAAGTGTGATCTTATATTTGTAATCAGCGATTCATAATAATTTTTATCTTTCGTATTAAATATTTTATCTTTTGTACATATATTATTATTTTATTTATAGATAATAAAAAAGAGACTGCCCTTAGAATCACTAATGAACAAAAATAGGACGAAATAGCAAAATATTTTTTCTACATTTACGTCAAATTTGAACAAAAGTGGAGTGCATTCATTTAAATTTAGAGGCTTAAATTTACAGCGATACAAGATCATAAGATTCAGGACACATTTTTCTTCAGTAAAAATTTAGTAGTCCTTATTTGCTAATTTTCTGCTAAAGTACGAAATGTTTTGCTCAAACTATTTAGCATGAAACTGCTAATTTAAAAACGAGGGTAGGAGGGAGAGGGGGAGGGAGAGCAACTTACACATTAAGCTGGACACTCCCATACTAAAAAAAATATAAATATCACAAAATCAAGTATACCAAATTTTTTGCTTTTTAATTACTCCAAAAGCAAAAACATTTGTAAAATGCAACATTTTTAAAGAAATGCCATTATACATAACGTGCTCAGCACTACATATTCGTATTTGATAAATACTTACATTCATTGCTCACATAATTGTATACATAAAATAATAAAATAATAAAATAGGTACATAAAATAATTCTTATAAGTAATATACTATCATAATGTAATAAAATAATGTTCTATTTAATTGCTAACTGCAACACGAAAAATAAATAATTTATCTTAACCACTTCAACGCTTAAATTTTCTTTCTATTTTCAAAGAATTATTTGCCCGTATTTGATAAAATAATCGACAGGCAATGTACTACCAAAGTGTAGCAAAATTCAATTTTTTTTGCTATAATTACAAATATATACGAGCAAATAATTCTTTGAAGATTAAGCGGGATAAACTCTATATTTCTTACGTATACTTGATTTTTAATTTTTTTTTTTTCCCCAATATGAGACATCTTATGAGGAGCTTATAGGAAGCTGCCTCCTCCCCTATTTTTAATGTGATTTCCTACTAAACAGTTTGAGCAACAAAATTTGACTTTATTAAAGAAAAAATAGCAAATAAAGGGCACTAAATTTTTTTACCAGTTTCGAATTTGATTTGCGATAATGAAGCTAGGTTAATAGGGGTAGTACTTACACTGAAACTCTCTGTCGACTATATAAAATTTTCATCGCAACCTAAGTCTTTAAATTTCGCACTATAGATTTTTACATTGTTCCAGACTGTATAAAAATCTGAAAAAATTCTTACACACTTATGAAAGATTTAATAATAAGTTTTTACTATTATATAAGATTGTTTTATTAATTTTTTACAGATTTTAATTTATTTATCAGAAATCAATAAAAAAATCGATTGTGTCTTTAAAATCCAACATTGTCAACAGTTAATATTGTTATTTATATTAGGTGTTGGAATTAATTCGTAGCGTTTTACAAGTGATGGGAAGTACTTTCATTAATGTATTTTTTAATGCTCATGTGAAATAAATAACATTCTTTCATTAAAAAACGCTACGAATTAATTCCAACACCTAATAACTTACATGTAATATATACGTACACATTTGAATTTCAAAATTATAGCTGTAACAATTTTATATTTATCATTAAGATAAACTGTTTTTTTTTAAATAAGAAATGATAAGTTTCCTATATCAATAAGTCCGCAGTTGTTGAATATGTGATAAAATTGATAAAAATGAATATTAAACGGCATGAGCGTTATTTAAAGAGACAGTATCAATTATAGTTCGTTAAAGATTCACATTTCGCAGAAGTATCACATCTCATAGAAGGTTTCAAGAAATTAGAATAATGTATAACGTAAAGAATAAAACTGTGATGATCACTGGAGCAGCTAGCGGATTAGGCTACAAGTATGCCGAAATACTATTACGTAATGGTGTAAGAAGTGTCGCCGTGATCGATCTACCAACATCAAACGGCCAAAATGCGGTATCTACTTTGGAAAACGAATTTGGGAAGGGCCGTGCCATTTTCGTTGCCTGCGATGTGACAAAGATTGATGATTTAGAGAAAACGTTCAAGAAGATCGTCGACACATTCGAAGGGCTTGATATTCTTATTAACAACGCTGGTATGTTGAACGATAAATGTTTAGAGGAAACGATCGATCTCAATGTCAAGGCACTAATTCGCGGTTCTATGTTGGCCTTCGATTATATGGGAAAGCATAAAGGTGGTAAAGGCGGTGTAATCGTGAACATTGCATCCATATTTGGATTGCATCCAGCTCAGGCCTTCCCAATATATACCGCTTCGAAATTTGCTGTTTTGGGATTTAGCCAATCTCTGGCAAGCATGTATGACAAGACTGGAGTGCGAGTAATTATTATGTGTCCAGGCGTTACAATAACAACGTTAATCACAGACATCGACGATAAAGTCTGTGACTCCATCAAAGCTGTGAGCAATAAAGTTGGCTTAAAGAAATATCCGAGTCAGACAATTGACAATGTGGCACTTGCGATGTTAAAACTTATTCAGAAGGGTAAAAATCAAGAGGCCTGGGTCAGCGAAGGTGGTGAACCACCATACGCTGTGGACTTTCCCTATTATTCCAAGCAATCTTTGCCAGTATAAGTTGGTACATGATATGTTATACATTTTTTCTGGATACTGCAATTTTCTTCTATTGAATTACTGAATCAAAAAAAAAGAAGCAAAATAG
Source organism: Acromyrmex echinatior (assembly GCF_000204515.1). Next base: position 232,611 of record NW_011627383.1, on the reverse strand, counting down.
CCTAATCAAATAACAATCAATTATATATTTGACATTATGTTAATTTTTAAATAAATAATCTCATTGAAACTGATCATTTCTACAAATTAATCAAATCTACGATAATTAATATTAGTAATCATACTTTTATCTTAAAATTTCATCTTAAAATCTTAGGAATCATATATAGTTTTATATAAAATTTATAGCGATGTAAAATTTGATCTTTTAATCTTTTAATTAATTTTCATTTTAAATAAATTGTTAATTTTCATTTTAAATAAATTGTTTTATTAAATAATATTCTGTAACTTCGTAATTACAATTATAATTATGAAACGCATTACATTCGTTAAAAATAATCTTTAAATTCAAAAAGTACATATTTAAAAAACTAAGATAATAATGTAGAATATTAAGAATCTTTTGTTATTATACACTTTCAAAATGTAAAATGATAAAAATATATTTATATATAAGTTTTATACTTATATTTTTAGTTATTTTTCCGATGTGTTTTTTAAACGTATGTAATATCCGAGAATGTTCCCTTTATAATAAAGCAAGATTTATCACAGATACATTTTTTATCTAATTTTTTTACAACATGATGTAATCCTATGCCAACGTAAGTAAACATAAATAAAAAGAAAAAGATAATTACATTACAATCTCAAAATGTCTTATAATAACGACCAGTTCGGGATTTTCAATGTAACAATAAGGTTGCCTTCACTTCATTTCTAACAATAAATCTGAAATTTGGGATTCTATTAAAAAATGGAGTCTCACTCACATGTGTCCTTACTTACATGTGTCTAACATACGGAAGGTGAAAAAGATTTATACAGTATTTCAAGGTTTTTTTCATTAATTCTATAGTTCCATAGTTATATCGTTCCATAGTTTACAATATGAATATTTTCCAGTATCTACTAAATTTCAAGATTTAAATAATGCATATATTCACTTTGGAATGATTGTACACTTTATGCATTTTGAAATTACATGTATTTTTATGTAATTTATTTTTTTATAATAGTAATTATATAAAATATCAATAAATAATTAGATAAAAAAATAAATTACATAAAACTACAAACGATCTTATATATATATATAAAGGTAATAAATATAGGTAATAGAATTGCAAAAACAAGATATTCTTTGTATACGAAAAAATTGATGGCCCTAAAAAAATCGTTTGTAGTTTTCGCAGTTAAGCTTTTTTCTCAGTTTTCTTTGGCAGTAAAACTGTAGAGAGTAGCTTGTGCAATTCCTCGTCATTGCGAATGGCCAGTTGTAGATACGTAGGAATGATTCCAATTCCAGTACTTCAGTAGCAAGATATTCTATCACGACAGCTAGATAAAGCCGAAGCACCAGCATCGACATGCTCAGCGTAATTTCCTTTTCGCAGACGCCTGTGGATACGTCTAATGAGAAACCGCAGTCCAGTACGATTGGAACAGGGTTTTATCTTTGCCACCTTTGCCATGACCAGACATGTTTACGATTAAAGAACAACGTGAAGCATACGATATCTCGACTCGTATCTTTTGATGACCCACCTTCGCTATTTATACCGTATCACGATAACTGCATGCGTCCAATGGCGTGACAGATTGGTGACAGCGTTACGTGATTGGTACGCTGTTACTATCGCTTTATTATGTACAAAAACTGCATTATCTAACAACTTTTTTCTTTTTTTCATATTTCTTTTCTATTTCAACATTTTTAAGATTTTGTTTTATTTCATAATTTATTCTGGAATTAACGTTGAATACGATTCTTGTAGACAAAAAATTCGTTCCTAACTGCAGACTGTTGATTTATTAAATTAAAAGAACTTATTACAAATATACGAATTTTTTTGGCAATTCGTAGATTTTATAAAATCTAGAAAATCTAAAAAGTTACATATGTATTTTGATGTCTCTTTTCAATCAGCAGATCGTTTTTTAGAAAATTAAATACTGCCATCCGAAATGAATATTAAAAAGTCAATACTCGTGAATATGAAATTTTATACAATAATATATTATAGGACTATGTGTGTATGTGAGATAATACAACTATAGAAATCAAAGCTTTAAACGGCTAATATATACGTAATATATATTATAAAGTCAATACTAAAATCATACAAGCATTAAGATCCAATATAGACCGTTTAAGACTTTGATAAAGTTTCGCTGCATAGATCGATCACAATCATATTTAAGAATCTCCGATGATAAAAATGAATAATTCCATTGAATTTTTTTTACTCATGTACGATAATTTACTATAAAAAAAATTATATGCACTGCAGAAAATCCCATTTGATTAAATAAACTAATCTCTTATTTAGATATGAGTACGATGATCATATTTTCTTAAATAAAATAAAAGACAAAAATTTTAGGGCTTTGTTCCTACATGTTTTAAAAACCAGTTTGAAAAGAATTCTAAGAATCTGTGCATATAAAAATGTTATTGCACAGTATAATCAAATTGAGATAATGCGTACTTTTCTGAATTTAAAACTGGTTCGACTGTATTGGAACAAACTCTTGATCTAAAAGATTCGAAGTAATAAAAAATGAGAACAACTCTAGTTTGAATAAATTTAAAATATTTTCCGTAAAACTTTATTCATTAATATAATATTATAGACATTGAAATGCTATAGTTAGAAAAGAATTTCCCGTAATGTCAAAATAAAGAACAATAAAGAACAACATTAGAAAATAAAAGACAAGATTGAATTTTGAAGAAACAAATAAATCTAAAGGACAGCTACCTAGAAAATAAAGAACTATCCTTTACAATAAAGAACGTAGACATGATCATCGTAGACATGGACAAACAAATTCTTGGTTGATTCAATCAAATTCTCCATTAAAAGTAAATGTAGTAGTGTAGTTTATCGTTTCTCACGAATATCATCTCGCACACCTGAAAGATTTCATAAAGATACAGTATAAAGATATTTTTTAGACATATGCGTGTTTTCTTGATTAGAATTAAATTAATTTTTAATAATCAAGAATATAAAATATATACAAAGCTAAATGACTTATGGAAACAATCTTTTATTTGTCTTAATTATGAACCCTAATATAAATATACGATTTTTTTTATTGCATTATACGCATGATGGAATGTTAAATAAGTCATGGATAACTTATTATTTAAAAACTCTATAATTATAATAGATTCTAAAAAAACCTAATTATAAATCTAATTAATATTTGAATCAACCAGCAGCAAAGCAAAAGTTTGACTATAATTGTTTTTAATCTAAATTTTTTTTTCATGAAAAAAAGATTACAATTCTTTATATAACAGAATTATGTACTACTTAATAAACGATTTTTTTCCATTGTCAGTTTCACTCCAATTACTATATAATTGCTTCCTTTATTTTCATCGGTTATATTTAATTTTCTACAAAAAAAAATTTGTTTTCTCTTTCTAATTTCATAAACAATTTAACTCGACTATTTTTTTTTAGAAATTGATGTACTTGTCATCGCCACACCTTAAACTTCACTTTGCGCTATTTATTGAGGATCTTATCTAATGTAGTTAATTACACATAAATTATGCGTCATTAATTATATTTATTAATTATCGAATTGATAATAAACAATTTTTATTTTCACACAAACCGCGAATAAACTCTTATTAACCTTTCTTTGTTTTTACATTTGACATTCTCGAGAGTTTTTATTTATTTTATTTATCTTATTTAAATATCAAGCATATCTATTGACAATGCATTTCAACTATAATTTTTATATAATTTATTGATATAAGTTTTGCGATAAAGTTGTCACTGATTAATTAATATAAATTGATTAAATTTTGATCAAAAATAAGGCAAATTATATTTATTATTTTATCTTTATATAACATTAAAAAATTGTATTTTTCTGTTTATAAAATATGAATAAACTTATTACGATTTAATTGATTCTTGCTATGAAAAACAAAAATCGGCGAAACGCAATATATGTTGCAAATGCAAACTGATATTGATTTAAACAAATATTGAATAAAAAACTCAATTATTCTCTGTAGAGTCTATAGTGAAAGACGCATGTCAAAACGCATGTCACATGAGTTTGAAGGTAGGCTAAGCCAAGGTGGTTTCGTAGTATCAATTTGAATATTTCACTTCGTTGAATTATTTTCACCAAAAATAGATAGCCATTATTAACGTCTGCTTTATAAATATATTGTTACATCAGTTTTATATTTTAGTTTGTATAACATTTTTATGTTTCTAGAAAAACACGTGTTTGTAATTTGCGTATTTTGGAGGTTATCTCTAAAATTATTATCAGAAATGCTCATTTCGGAAATGTCATTTTATCAATTTTTTATAATTTTATTAATACTTGTATAATAATTATTATATATAAATTTAACGTGAAGTGTATAAAAGTATCTTTGACATATGTGTGACATAAAAATTAATAATAAAATATGTTTGATTTTACTGTTATATGAAATTCAATTCAGTGATAACAGATGCATGCTAATCTCTTTTTTGACATTTCTTTAATAACTAATTTTTACTTCTTTTATTTTTTCTCATTTATGTTTACAGATTGTCAGATATATTATTGATAATAAAATGGCGCCCAAGAATACTAACTATATTGTTTGGATTGATATGGAGGTATTGAAACGTTACAAATAACACCTAATATAATTATAACATAATATAATTATAATCAAATATAATTATAATATAATTATAATAAAAAAAATTAATTTAGAAACATGAATCAATTGCATGATATTTTTATAGATGACTGGACTTGATGTAGATAAAGATCATATATTAGAAATTGCCTGTGTTGTAACAGATAAGAAATTAAATATTGTTAGCGAGGAATTAAATATTGTAATACATCAGTCAGATGCAATATTAGAAAATATGAATGATTGGTGTAAAGAAACCCACACAAAGGTAAACTTTTAACTTATATGATGTTAATATTTTTGAACTTTTAGCATTTGCAAATTGATATATTTTGAGCTCTATAATTTAATTATTATATATTTCAGACGGGATTAGTTGAAAACTCTCGCTCAAGTACTATATCATTAGAAGAGGCTGAGAAGACGGTACTTGATTTTTTAAAAAAGCATATTCATGAACGTTCATGTCCATTGGCTGGAAGTTCGGTATACATGGATCGTTTTTTTCTATATAAGAATATGCCATTAGTTAATAATTACTTGCACTACAGGATTATTGATGTCAGTACAATTAAGGAAATTGCTAGGTAAGAATAAGTTTCTTCTATTTTTATATAAACAAATAGAGATGCTGATATTTTTTCTTATGCATTGTAAACGATTAATATAGGAATCTGTCTTGATGTTTAAAGCAATTTTAACAGAAAAATATGATATTGTAAATAAATCATCATAATTTTTAGGAGATGGAATCCGAACGTATATAATTCGGCGCCAAAAAAGAGAGTAAATCATAGAGCTCTGGATGATATAAAAGAAAGCATTAATGAGCTGAAGCATTATAAAAAACATTTCTTTAAGTTTTTATAATTTAGTAGTAATATTTAGTTTATTGTATTTAATATTAATTTAGGCAAGGTAATTTATTTATACGTAATTAATATTAATTAGTACTTTTCCTGACGAAAATAAGAAGTTTCATGAACGTTTTTTGGATTTTTAAATGAATGTTTGCAGGAGTTGAGAGAAACGCTCAGTAGAGAATTCCTAAAGCGGAAATTACAACACTGCAGCATTTGGAAAACGGAATTAAGAAAAGCGTTTTTTGGGCATCTCCAAGTTTGACAGTGAACTCTCTGCATGAAAATGCATCAGCGTTTACTAAGCGTCCTCTGAAAAGCATTGCTTTAGCATTACGTTTTAGAACTTTCATGAAACAATATATATTTTATTTTAAATGATATATATACTATTTTATAAGCATTCTGAAAGTGTTTAAAACTCAATGGTGTTGTGTAAGCGTTCTTGTAAAGTTTAAAAGCATATAAACTTTCAAAAAATCGCCATTGAATGGTTGGTAATGCTTTATTATTATTATTTTTGTCAGGATTTACACTTAAAAAATTTCATGTATTTATTAATGTGAAAAAGCAATAAGACAATTTTAAGTTTTAAGAGAATCTAATATCAGTTTTTATCAATGTAATTTAATTTTAATCTCCGTTTAATACTAGAACCACGACCATTTTTTATATTTTTTCTTTTTCAATTAATTTGGATTTTCAGTTAATTTCGAGTTTTAGATTTTTGTGACTTTTCATAAATAATCATAATTAATTACATGTAATTTTACTTTTATGGTGACAATCTTCCCTTGTAAAAGCCAAATTTATCTTGAATCGCGATTGGGTTAATTTAATTCCGCGGTTCTAATGTTGATTAAGGATCTGAACACAAGAATTGCTGTAATACTTACTTAGATTTAAGTTGTAGACGTAAGTAACGCACAAGCTTTGACATATGACATAGAACTTATTGCCGTTTTTTAGAGATGGCAATAAGTTCTATGTCATACGCCAAAGTCTAAGTAAGTGTTACGACAATTTTTGTATTCAGATCCTATAACTCTTCATCTTTTTTTTTTAGGGTGACAAAATTCCTGAAATAATAAATTCAATAAATAAATGACAACAGGCAATTGGGAATTGATGCTGTAGACGATGCGCAATTTTGCTTTAAAAAAGCTTTATCTCAATAATAAGAAAATAATTAGTACATATTTTGGCTAATCTTTTAGCCTTCTTCAACAAAACAACATAAAAAATTATTACAGTAAAATATCTATCCGGCTGCAATCATTGAGAGGCAGTAACCATTGTGGAACAAATATTCCATTATGGAGCAAATTCCTCAATTAAAGGGGTGAATGACAGTGAATGACTAAGAATCTCACAATGATGTAACTGACGATCAGAATAAATTAGTTTGATCATAAATTTAATAATTATAATGCAATTAAAAACATTGAAATTAAAAAAAGTGTTCCATACCATTGTTAAAATCATGAATAATTTAACAATAAAAAGGCAGTTCGATGCGAATTATGGCAATGTATTTAAATGTAGATGGATACCAATTTATACTGTAATAATTTTTTATATTGTTTTAAGAAAACTAAAAGTTTAACCGAAACATGTGTACTAAAAATTGAGACAAAGCAAAATCATCTACAATGCTAATTCCCAATTGCCCATTATCATTTGATTATTTATTGAATTTTTTTACTTCCAAGAGCCTTTTCCACTAATATAAGATTAATCTCAAAATTAAAAAAAAAATAAAGACTAAATTAAATCGAGATTAAAGTTAATCTTACGTTAATAGAACTGGACCTAAGTAATTAGAAAAAGATGAAGAGTTGAATCGAGAATGGATTAAAATGAAATTTTTGTGCATATTTTATGTCCAAATCGAATCCAATTGAATAAAAAAGCTTTTTATTGAACTCAATTAGATTCAATTGAATTGAAAAACTGTATTTTCTATTCACAGAATTTTGAATTGAGTGATATATATGCATAGAAGATGTGAAGATGACAGTAGATGCATAGAAAAAACTGCTGACATTATTTTTAGATTGAAAGGCATAAAAATGTGTTTCATACAATTCCTATGATATAATCTTATAAATGAATAAAAATGCATTTAGATTGAAAAAGATTTATTTTAACGTTTTCGCGAATATATATTTCTGAAAATCTGAACTCATTATTCTCGTTTGGGAAGTTAATTGTACGTTGAAGTAGGTATTACTTTAGATTTGTGAATCGCGTTGTGAATAAATGTATATGAATATAATGTGAATTAAGAATTATTTTTCAATGGACATAATAAAAACTTAATAAAACGTAGCATAAATTTTATTTTTATACGCATATCTGCACAAAATTGAAGTTTTCAGGTTCGATTCCACAAAAATAAAATTAACTTTAATTTCGATTTTAATTTAATTCTATTTTTTTCTAATTTTTGGTAATAGAAAAAGATAAATAGTAAGTTAAACCAATATTAAAATTAATTCTACATTTATGAGCCTTACAGAGCGGCATACGTATAACCATTATGGTGGTTATCAACCAATAAGTGCGCTGGAAACTGAGTGCAACGAATCTGTTTACATGATGCGATAACAGCGTTGTCCACGCTCTTTAAAGGTGCCTTTTCAGGCTGACGCTCGACGCTCATTTTCAGCATCAAAATAAGTCACGTAATCAAAATTGATGCTAGATATTCGTCAATTTCTATCACGTAATCTGTTTTAACGCCGAAAATGAGCGTCGAAAAAGCAGCTTAAAGGTTGCGCTCAGTTTGAACTGCGTTTGAACATAAGTTTTAAATTTTAAATCATCATTCTGTTTTTATCGTTTATTAAATAAATAAGAATCGAAACAGTGAAAGTGTCCAAATCGAACTCTTTTATATTAATTCATATGATTGGCTGTCGTCAAAAAACGCAAAATGATGGCTGCATTCAGCAAAGAAATCAGCTTGACAATTGTTGTAAAATTTTTTGATGTGATTAGTCTTGCCCTTAGTTCCTCGTTCGATCTAAATGTAGTACTCTAGGAATCAATTATAGACTATATTTATACAATATGTTTAATAACATCCGTAATTATTAAATTAGGAAGCCTAATATATGCATCGGTCTTAATTCTAAAATTCTAAAATTCAGCCAATGGAATACAAATTTCAGTTAGGACCAATTAGGACTGGCAATCCTATTGGCTGAATTTTAGAATTTTAGAATTAAGACCAAAACATAAACCAATCAATATTCGTTATTCCTCTGAAGAAATGGAATGAACTGTTGATCAGTTGCATAACTACTATAATCTTTTAGCTTTCTTAAAACAATATAAAAAATAATATAAAAAGTATAAATTGATATCCATCTACATTTGAATACATTGCCATGATTCGCATCGAACTGTCCTTTTATTGTTAAATTATTCATAATTTTGACAATCGTATAAAACACCTTTTTAAGTACAACTGTTGTATGTGCAAAGCAGCTTTTTCTGCTGAACGCAATCAATGGGCACGTTCAAGTTAACAAAACGGCTAATCTGCTCTGTTACTTATAGATCCAACCAATCACATTCAATCACTCGGCATGCAGGCTAACAGCTTTGTCCGGTTTGAACGCGTCCAATGTGATTTCAACGATTTACACCTGGCGGCAATCGCGCGAAACATCTCAATTTAAATTCTGCAACGGATATAGCGTGGCTCATTTCTGGCGTGTGGCGTTTATAAACAGTAAATGAACGCGAAATAAAACGCAGAATCGTTCAGTTGATGAATGTAAAATCGTAACTAACCGTGTTGTGTTGTAGTAAGAAATAATTGTGCAACAAATCATCCAAAATGAATGATACACGTAATGTGAAGAAAGAGAAGAATCAGCATATCCAAGTTTTCGTGCGTGTCAGGTAAGTGATAGTAATTATTTATATTACTGACGCATTATTGCGTGTACTATTGAGGAAATTGAAACTCTGTACATAATTAAAGGCGCATAAAATTGTCTTAAAAAATTTTTTTTTAAATCTTTGTTTCCTTGTTTCACAATTTTAATTAAAACAATTTTAATTAAATAAATATAGCTAATTCATTTTTGTTATTTTTATTTTCTATGTTAATATTAGTTTGTTATCTTTATGAAACAACTTTTTTCAATAGACCAATAAATCAGAGCGAGAAAATTGGAAAATCTATTTCGGTATTGGAATTGCCAACTAACAAAGAAGTAGTGGTGCATGAAAGGATACAAGGTAGTCATTCAAAAAAGTTCACGTTTGACAAAGTATTTGGACCTGCATCAAAACAGGTAGAAACAATATGACGTTTCTTTGTATTGTATAACAAAAATAAAATTTTTTATCTTAAATGTTACTTTGAAGAAATATTTGTTTTAAAAAAAATTGTAATTTTTAGATAGATGTTTATAATGCAGTTGTTAATCCTTTGCTTGATGAAGTATTGGCTGGATATAATTGTACAGTTTTCGCTTATGGCCAAACTGGAACTGGAAAAACATTTACTATGGAAGGTGTTAGCAATGATCCATCATTACATTGGCAAAGTGTAAGTTGTATTATTTAAAAAAATATTAAGTATTAAATATTATGCATCAAATCTTATCATATTTCAATATATATAAATATAAACAATATAATAAATATAACTTAGTTGTATATATATATATATATATATATATATATAAAACTTAGAATAACTTTTTAAATTTATGATAATACAAAGAAATAATTAGAACTTTCTGATTATTGAATTACAACAATGCTTGATATATAAGAAATTAAAAAAAATTAAAATAATTTAAAAGAAAGAAAATAATTTACATCTATATGTTAAAGTATTCTAATCTTCTATAATTTTTTATATAAAATTTTGAACTAACTTTCATGTCTTGTCACATCTTAAAATAGTATATGTGATAATGTAATAGTATAATTGTATAATTTATTTATAGGATACTACAGCTGGAATTATACCACGTGCATTGAGTCACTTGTTTGATGAATTACGTTTGTTAGAAGCACAAGAATATACAGTTCGAGTTAGCTTTCTTGAGTTATATAATGAAGAATTATTTGACTTATTATCACCTACTGATGATGCATCTAAAATAAGGTAATTTTATTATATTCTTATAAAAAATATAAAAATTAGATTAGCATAGTGTTTATAATTCTTTAGGCTTTATGAAGATGCCACAAGAAAAGGTTCAGTGATCATTCATGGATTAGAAGAAGTAACTGTACACAGTAAAAATGAAGTTTACAAGATCTTGGAAAAGGGATCAGAAAAAAGACAAACAGCTGCAACTTTAATGAATGCTCACTCGAGGTTACCGTCTTAAAAATATGTAATTTATTTTAAAACTTTATATATTTTTCGCTACTTATATATTTTTCCTTTTAGCCGTTCCCACACAGTATTTTCAATTACAATTCATATAAAAGAAAATAATGTGGATGGCGAAGAACTATTAAAAACAGGAAAATTAAATTTAGTAGATTTAGCCGGGAGTGAAAATGTTGGAAGATCTGGTGCAGTTGATAGGAGAGCAAGAGAAGCAGGAAATATTAATCAATCACTATTAACTCTTGGTCGAGTTATAACAGCACTTGTTGAAAGAGCACCTCATATACCATATCGGTAACACAAATTTACATAATAATATAATTTCATAAATATGAATATATAAAAAATTTTTTAAATTACATTAACATTAAAGTTTAATAAATTTCTATCTGTGAGAGAAATATATTGATTTAATCTATTCTTTGTGTTTTTTATTGGTCAATCAAAGGGAATCAAAATTAACAAGACTTTTGCAAGAATCATTAGGAGGACGTACAAAAACGTCAATTATTGCAACAGTGTCTCCAGCGAGTGTAAATATTGAAGAAACCTTATCGACATTAGATTATGCTCATCGTGCCAAAAATATTACAAATCGTCCCGAAATCAATCAGAAATTGTCTAAAAGAGCATTGCTTAAAGAGTATACAGAAGAAATTGAGAGACTTAGAAGAGATTTGTTAGCAGCACGTGAACGAAACGGTGTATATTTGGCGCATGAGAATTATAATGAAATGCAAACATTAATTGAAAATCAAACCAGGGAAATTGAAGAAAAAATAACACACATTAAAGTACTTAAAGAAACTATGGATGCTAAGGAAGTAATTACACAATGATTAATTTATATTTTATTATATTTTATTATAGTATAAACACTATTAAGTAATTAATATTAATATTAAAGTTATAGTATATTAATACTACTTAAGTATTAAATGATTAATACTTATCCTAAATTTTATTTTTGTTTAGCAAATATTTAATGATTTAGAAGCAGAACATCTCGCACAAACTAATTATCTGCATAAAACTGAGGAACAATTAGAATGCACTACACATATTTTGAAATCGACTGAAGCTCTTTTAGAAATGACAGAACGTGAGAAAGAAGAACAAAGTCACTTAGTAGAAAAACATGTATCTACAGAAAAACAACTTTTATCGCAAGCACAAAAACTCTTGGATGTAGCGGATGCGACAACAGTCGATGTAAATAAGCTTCAAGATAAAATTTCTTACAAAAGGTAATTGCATTATTTTTTATATTTATTATATTATTAAGCATTAATATTTCGTAATGCGGATTAATGTTTCTTAAATACTATGATTATAGTCATTTAAAAAAATACATTTAAAAATAAAATAAAATGTTTATAGACAACTGGAACAAGAAAACGAACATATCAGTCATCAGTTCCGAAGTAATATTTCAAAACAGTTTCAAGATATAGAAAATAATGTTACAGTTAATACACGAGAATTTATAGATTTTTGCACTTCTATGAATAGTAATATTGGTAAGTAAAAATTATGAGGATACACTTAACAAATGAGATGTATACATTATACAGATACTTTCACAGATTCACGAATGGAACTATTTAAAAAGGATATTGATGCACTAGTCTACCATATGTCGAATGATATTGTTAATAAACAAAAATTAGCAACAGATGAAATCATGAATAATATACATAATTCGGTAAATATTATTTACATATATGAAATGTAACAAAAAAGAATGTATATAATAATTGTAAAAAGTAAATTTTTCTTTAGTACAAACACTATTACGAGTGGCTAGACACCGAAATGGCACATTCATCTGATATGACTCAGCATAAATGCAAATCTTTGAATGACATATCCCTAAAACTGACATCAAAAATTAATGATTTGATAGAAGTTAATAATATGGAAATTGTAAAGAATTTACGTTGTTTAAATGACAACGTATCTCGAAAGTTTGATGAATTATTGGCATATACAAGTGAATCTACAAGACAACTTTGTAACAATAAATTGCAAGAACGTGATAATTTACATAAAAATATAGACACAATAAGACAGAATATACAAACTATTCGTCAAGGTGATGATAAAATCATGGAAGATCAAAAAAGGTTTAAAAAGGTATGATTTAGTAATAATTCTGTTATCTGATGGTATTTTTTAAATAACATTTTTTGTTTATTCTTTGATTAATATTTTAATGATTTTATCCAAATTATATATATTGTCCTTATTTTACAGTCGTTTGAAAGTCTATGGCTAGAATTTAACAAATTAAACGAAAACATGAAGGAGAATTATTCCACTGCATGTACCACCTTAAATCATGTTAATGAAGTTTGCAGCAGTACAACTAATGATATTCTCAATAACTGCCAAAAGACTGTTGAAAGGAGCGAAACTCTGCAACAGGAAGTTCAGAATGGTATAGATATACTCAAAAACGATGTTGTATCTAGCACGGAAAAGGTAACATTTAACTTTCATTAATTTTCAAATTATTAAATACTTAAAATAATTGAAAATAATTGATATGAATAAGATAATACACTAATTTTGTATCTTTTATTCTGTCAGAATTGGACGTTAGCAGAGCAAATTATAGAACATAGCCGTAATTTAACTGACGAACTTCAGACTGACTTAAATAATCACTGCGATGTACTAGCACGAAATGCACTACATGTCGAAAGTAATACGACACAAATGAAACAAAAATTAAAGAAAGATAATTCTTCTTCTATTGGATCTATCAAAGTAAATCTATTTTGTGTATACATTAAAATTATTTTATACATGTATATATAATTATATATATATAATTGTTTCCCTTACAGAATATGTATGATACACTAGTACAAAGAAGTCATGATCACAAAAAGCTTGCAGAAGAATTAAAAGAGAAAAATCTACAAATGTCCATAGAACTGAATGATAAGCTTACAAGTAGAAGTAAAAATTCATCTGACTGGAATGACAAAATACTTACAGAAATGCATTCAATTCAAGAAAAAATTGGTAAATTTCTTGAAGATTTACGGCATGACACGCCTACAGGTAAATCTCTCATTTTTATATATTAATATGAGGGGGGGAGGTTGTTAAAAAAATGTAATTTTCGCCCTCAAGTTACATTTGAAGAGACCTTGGAAAATCATTATGTAGGTCTTTAAAAAAGGAAACAGTTGTTTGTCTAACGAGTCATGAGAAAATTAGAATTATTTTATACTCTATTTCTATAGTATCTTTTGACATACATATCACATAAAATATTAAAGATTTCGATTTTTTTTGTGTTATATTATATACAGATTCTTTCATAATTACAAGTTCGTAATCACCTGATTCTTTAATGTGATCAGCTTAAAAATTCTTCGCTATTTTCATTTGATAAAACCACAAATATACAATTAAAGCTTAAGAATCATTAAAAATTCATTTAAATCATTCTCTAGCAATGTTCCCATCACTTCTTGAACAAATAATTGTTATTTCCTGTTTTTGAAAACCAAGAAAATCGTTTTTCCAAATTTATTAGATAAAACTTGAGGGTGAAAGTTGACACATTTTTAACGCCTTCTGTTATATGAATGAAAGATCTATTCTTCGTGGTTGAACTAATATACACTTAAAAAAAAGATTATATATATATATATATATATAAATTAAAAAAAAAATTATATGTACATATATATAATTTTTTTTTTAATTTAGTGAGAAAGCGAAAAAGTTTTATTATAGTCCAGTGCAGGAACAAAAAACAAACTTGAAAATTCATTTAATATATTTCTTTTTAGGTTTAACACCGGCAAGAAAAGAATATCAATATCCACGACACCTTACTATAACTTCGCCACACGAACGAATTATTCAGAGATTTAGAGAAACAAGAAATTACCTCGACTGTTCCGATGATGAAGTAAATATAAATTCAGAAATTACATATTGTTAGAGAATAAATTGTAGGAATTATTGAAAATATATAAATATATATTATGTATTTACAGGAAACAATATTGGTCAACAATAACTCGCCGAAGAAGAAATGTCCAAATGCAAATTAAATACTTCAACTGGTAATCAGTTGCATTTTATACTTAACAATAAGAATTATATATACATTATTAATAATTAATTACATACATTAGGTCTATATAAGGATATTTTCTTACAATGATAGAATGTAATTAATTGAATTCTAAATAAATCTTCGACAGGAAATAATTCACACAAATCTATTGCAATATATTATATAAAGATATCGATTTATTCTTAGTATTAATATGTAAGTTAAATATTAACACACATGAAAATTGACTGCACAATTATTTTTATAATAAACATAAATAAACATTGTATTCGTATTGAACTGGCATTGAATTTAATAACCAATCTTTTTTCCGATCAGTGAAAAAAATTGAAATTTTGCAAACTTTTTTATAATTTATATATACGACATATATACATATGCTATCCAATAATCAATTACAGCTACTTGCACTTAACACATCGAGAAATTTTAACCGTTTATTATACCGTTAGGGAAAAAAAATTTACTACAAAAATATATAATACAAAAAATGAATCTTTTGTATTTATGTACAAAATTATAAGCATTAAAATTATATACTGTAAACGGAAAATATCCTTTTTATTTATGGTGTAGGTGTGAACGAAAGATTCATTGGCGATAGTTGACTTCCAGGTGTTGCATCCGTTCGCGCTCTTTGCTCAATCACAGGATCCGTTTCATTCATATCATCCACCTAGAAAAATAATGAAATTTAATTGTTTTGCTAATTACTGTTAAATAATGTTACTTACCACCATAGAAGTTTCTTCTACTTTCACTCTTTTTTCAGCGATAGTTCGTAATAACACCTTTGCTTCCTCTTTTGTTTCATCAAATGTAAGGCACTTCTGTGCATAGTGATTAGCTTGATCCAATTGTTCCTTCTTTAAGTGATACTGTGTGAGATATTTATATGCGTGACTCAGTTCTGTTCTATCGACACTTCGAAATTCATCCATTACAAAATCTGAATAAGCTGCCGCTGCATGATCGTGTTCTCCTAATTTTTCATACAATCTGTAGCAAAACAAAAAATATACATATATTATTTCTGTCATTTCAGTACTACATATTGGATACATACGTTGCTAATTTTAAGAGTGCCATTCCTTCTATATCGCCTACATTACATGCCTTGTAATAACATTTGAGTGCATCTTGAATTTTATCCTGCTTTTCATATGCTTCGCCCAAGGCTAGAACCATCCTACTATCATGAGGCCTTAAAAGCTGAGCTTGTTTATAATAATATAATCCATAAAATGGCATTTTCAAGATTTCATATGTCTGACCCAAACCATACCATGCTCTATAGTCTCGTCTGTTCACCTCTAGCAAGTTGAAAAATATAAAATGAAAAATATAATATGTTGCGGATGCAAACAAAAAATGTGCAAAGAATTTACCAATTGCCTGTCTATAACTATGAATAGCACCATTGGTATTTTTCATTTCCATAAATTCATGACCTAACAATGTCCAAGCTGATAAATATTGAGGATTCATTTTTAATGCTCTGTGAAAATACATCACTGCTTTTTGATGATCAGCTCTTAAACTATAATAATTTCCTAAAAGAGACACCATTTTTAAAATATTTCTTAAAAGTATATTTTCCTTAAATATGAAATTGTACTTTTCAAAGAGATGCACAATTAATACGTACCAACTATACAACAAGTCTCTAATCTGTATTTATCTATCTCGGTAGCCCTGTGCGCCAAATCTGCTAATTCAACTTTCATTTCTTTCACATAAAGTAAATTCGAATATGTATCCATGTTATCAAGGCAATATGGATCTTCATCTATTATTCTTTTGAAAGTTTCTATTGCATTATCAACATCTAAAATAAAAAATGTTTTTATGACATGATATTCAACTTATTGCTTATTATTAGAAGATATTATTTTAAAAAAAATATATTTCAAATAATTATGAAATGTGTGATAGATTTAACTAAATTCTAAAATTAATTTATATAATCAAGAAAGAAAATTGACTTAAAATATTTCAATAAAGATTATAAACAGTTGTTTATTCTAAATATTGAATTCGTTAACTTGCCTCTTCTATAATGCACTGCAATTGCAGTTTGAGCTAAAACATAACCATTTTTCTGAAAACCCATCGATTGCAATTGACAATATAACGCTAAGCCTTCATCTATGAGCTGTAATTCTAAGTACATGTGTGCCATAAAAAAATATTTCATCCAATGATTAGGAAGGCATAAGCTCTCTAGCTTCTCTCTATCTGTGATTAACGCAGCCAGTTCTAACCATGCACCCCAATGCATAGGTTCCTTATGAATAGATTCCACTAGAACATCTGTAGCTTCTCTAATGAGTTGTAGCTTCTTTAACGTTACACCAAAAAGATATAATCCATAACCATCTAGTTTCGATGCCAAATGATCTGATCTTAGATCGGCACAAAGGTATTTTAAAGTCTCGTTCTTCAGAGGATCTGGCGGTACATCCGTCATGTCGTCTATCTTCTTTTTTTCTCCTGATAAATAACGTGAATACAAATGTAAAAATCTAATCTTAGGACTTACACAGTCCATTGTGAAATAAGCTGCTCTATCGTACTCCTTTAGATCAAAATATGTTTTAGCTAAGGTATAGATATCCTCTGCTTCGCTGACCTCTGGTACTTTGGCATGTATAGTCAAATCATCTATATCTACATTTTTCAAAGAATAATTTAATTCCGCTAACCTATAACAAAGAGACATGAGTGTGGAATCCTAAAAGTGTACGCATAAAGGGATTATAATACATTTATTCAAGCAAAAATTCACCATTTGGTAGTATGTAGCAAACCGCGCTGGGAGCATTCGCGTATCGCATGCAGAAGATCCGATTTAACCTCTTTAAGATTGAACTTCACGGATTCCTGCATTTTGCTCAGCTCAATTAATCTTCTACGTTACGTCACTTACAAAAATAACAGCATTTAATGTTACACAGCCAGAAAAAAATTCTTGTTTAATTAATCTACATTTCTTAATGTGACTGCTTGTATGCCGGCATATTTGTTTACAATCATGTACGTACATACACATATACCTAACCAACACAAAATTCGTGCATGGACGTGCAACCAGAAAGAAACCTCTGATAGAACCTACTAAAGGCTGCTGTATATAAAACCATTTAAATGTGTAAATAAAAAAATAGTATATTATTTTTGCTAAATAACAAGACAACATTTAACAAAATATGTATTGGATATTTCATCGATTGGATATTTCATCAAGAAAGACTTGTGCGCTAAATTATAGTTGGAGATTTTCATGAGCACCTGCCTTTTCCAAATGACGCATTTTGTCGCATTTTGTAAATATGCGAATGTGGAGTAATACAAAGAAATATGTTCTGAATTATAAGAAGGAAAATATAATAGGAATATTTAATAAAAAATATAATTCAAATATAATGTCTATGCATCGTCTGATTTCATGGGTAAGATAATTATAAATAAAATTCCAAACTCTTGTTATGCCATTTAATGAGAATTTCTATCGTGTACACACATTGTGAGATTGGATTTTCTGAATATATGTATATGTTGAATGAAAGCAATTTTTAAAATATAACTCTATAGCAGATTTATAGCAGATAAAGAATTCGAAAAATTTTATGAGCATATATCTTTTGCAGGGTGCAAATTCCCATGGTCAACTTGGACAAGGTTTATTATCTGAGCAATTTGTTCTACCTCAAGAAGTTGATTTATCCAAATGTTCCTTGGAGCCAGAACTCATCAGGAAAATTGTTGGTGGTGCTGGACACACATTGATTTTAGACACGAATGGTCATGTTTATTCCTGTGGTTTGAACAACAAAGGACAAGCTGGAAACATCAACATCGAGCAAGAAAATGTTCTGATATTTCAAAGGATATGTGCTCTTGAACATGAAATAGTGATTGATGTCTGTTGTGGATGGGATAGTTCCATGGCATTAACAAGAAATGGCGAATTATATGTATGGGGTTCCAATCGTTATGGACAATTAGGTTTGGATCCTTCAGTTTTTTCTTCAATATCTCATCCCTACAAAATTTCATTTGACAAGAAAATAAAGAATGTTTCAATGGGTCTGCGACACACCGCCATAGTAACAGAGAATCATGAACTCTACATTTGTGGATCAAATAATAGAGGACAATTGGGTTTGATTAATCCAGAAACCATGAAGCCTTACACTCTTCTTGGTGTATTCACCAAAGGTATATAACAAATTATACTTTGAATAATTTTTATTCTGTAAAAATGAATGTATAAATAAAAAAATTCTAAAGCTATTAAATTCCTCGAATATTTATTAATGTTTTTATTATTTTTTATATTATTATTTTACAGTGTATTTATAGTTTCAATATTTACTTATTATTCTAAGTTGAATTTTATACATTTTATATCATTTATTTTATCACTTGTAACTTAAATAGTCACGCCGACAACTGTTTTATTGAAAATACATTTTATTATAAAAAAATGAAAATATTTCCACTTAATTAAAACACAGGTGAACAGTTGCAGAACAGACAATGCAAGGAAACGTGGAAAATGTTACCTGTGGTCAGTATCATACTATAGTCCTAACAAAAAGGCAAACATATAATATATATGTCTTTGGTGATAACAAGCACGGACAGCTGGGATTTTTTTCTAAAACATCTTCTGAAACACGAATATCGCAACCTCTATGTACTCCGCTCTCTAGCATACAACATGATACACCAATTCAAATTCATACAGGCTGGAGTCACATAAATATCTTGAGCAGTAAGTAAACTAAATTCACTTTGTATTTTCGCTACATATATTAAACATTTATATACATATTAAAATATACATATAATTTCAGATGGTATTATTTTTTCGTGGGGAAGAAATAACTATGGTCAATTAGGCCGTTCTTTATCGAAATCACAAAATGGAATTTCTACGGAAGAGAGACTTCAGTGTATAGAAAATATCCCGAAAATCATTCAACTTTCAGTTGGATCGGAGCATAATGTTGCCTTAACTGGTAAATTATTATATGTGATAAAAATGTACAATGCTAAAGAAATAAAAGACATGTCAAATAATTACAATTTTATGTAATTGGAAATTTATTTTATTATATATCATAATAAACAATTTAATTTTACAGATAATGGAGCAGTGCTGTGTTGGGGTTGGAACGAGCATGGAAACTGTGGTAACGGAAAAACAGAGAATGTTTTACGGCCGAAATTTCTTCCAGTGCCATCTAATTCCGTTGTCATTCTCGTGGGTACTGGCGCAGGACATTCATTCGCTGTGCTAAAAGACACTAGCTAATTGCAATATTATATTATTGCATAATTATTGCATAAATTTGTTATTTATTAAATATTAAATCTTGTACCTGCAATAAAGTATTTTTAAATATATCTTGACGTTGCTGGTCAATTCGTTATTTTATTGTAGTATTATAAAGTAAAGATAAAATCAATAATGTAAAATTCCTTATTCATTTTCCACATTTTATATACAGTAGAAATATTATGAAATATTATTATTATTATTATTATTACATTTTCTAATATAAAGATAAATGCATAAAAACGATATTTTTACATGATTTAACTGTTAGTTTTATTTTTCTAATATAAAGATTAGGAGCTGTTCCATCTTCGAGTATAAACTATATGGTAATTTATCTACTTACTGGATAAACAAAAGAATAACAGCATAAAAGAGTAAGACAGTAAGCTAAAGTTTACCGAAAGATGAAATAACTCAGCCTAAATGTAAAAAGCGATTTGATTTTGTTATGTAGACAAAACAGAAATTATGAAATGTACAAATCTTTATCAAGAGAATAATAAAAAAATGATTGTATTACTGTGAAACAGAAAAGTTATAATAAATAGGTCAGATAGAACCATCTTTCATAAGCAATCAAAAATTCATATAATCAATCCCCTGCATAGTTAGCCCAAAGACAGTATAGAAAATACACATATAACTTCACCTGCGGCAATTTACCAGCTGCCAGTAGGCAACTGTCAACGAAGCGAATTGGAAAGGAAACAACAGACATTTGTTTCCTTCGCTTCGCAAGATAATCCCGCGGCAAAGAAATCTGACGTAAAATAGTTTGTTGAATTATTTTTTAAAGAACACTTAATAAAAAGATGCTTCGATCACGTTCTCAAAACAGCTTGTAGTAAGTTAAACCGAAAACATGTGATTTATTTTCAATTTTATATCGCCATTTGACATATCATAAACAAATCATAAACAAACTTTAAATTAAATGTCTATTTTTTTAATTAGTGAGCAAGAAGCGAAATTTGTACAAGATCGCATAACTGGCGTGGAAAAATACTTCGCCGAGCTGTGCTCAATATTCGCGGCGTTCACCAGAAAAGCTGCCAGGTGCTCCTTCGACCAACAAACCATATCGATTATTTTTCCTTAGTGACATATTCTTATTCCCTATTGTTTTGACAACGATGTGCTCCGTTTCGTCCGTTATTTACTAATTTATTTTTTCAGATTGCGTGATAAAAGCGATGAGGTGGCTAAAACAATACAAACTTATGCAGATTCTGAAGTCGTAAATCAATCAATGAGTGCCGGACTAGCGAATTTTTCTGCAACATTATCAGTCATCGGTGATTATAGGTAAAACGTAAAACTAGATTTTGTTTCAAATAATTACGTTTTCTTCGTAAAATGTTAACTTTTTTGTAAAATAATTTTTATGTTTAATATTGACATATATAACTAAAAAATAAAAATTATAGCATTGCTATTTTCATTAGTAACAAAATTTATAAAGGTCTTTATTTTTTTCTATTAAATCATAGCTTTTTATTCCTCGACTGCGAAAAATTATTAGAAGGCTTTTAAATAATCTTTTAAATAATTTTTATTTGATTTACCTGCTTTTATTTGATTTATATGCTATTTTAATTATGTTTTTATTTTTTGCTTCAATATTATTTTGATTTATATTTTTTTAACATTATCGATCTGCTCTACAGAGATGCGGAAGTACAAAGATTGGATTCCAAAGTGATTGTACCTCTTTCGCAATACGCAATGATTTGCAAACATGCCCGCGATGATGTAAAAAACACATTTGCAGCACGCGACAGAGAACTTACAAGACGAAGACATTTGGATAAAGTTCGAGAAAGAAATCCCAGAAATCGTCAAATGATAGTATCCTTATAATTAAAAATTTATTTCAACATTAGTTAATTTTAATTATAACTTAATTAATTCTATGCCTTTCGTAACAATAAAGCAAAACATTAAATTAATAATTAAGAATAAGATATTAATATTAATAATTTTTTAAATAAAATAATTTTAAAGTGATATAACTAGTTTGTCGTTTCAAGAATGTCTCGTTATCTTATATTATAAATCTTTAACTGAAAAAGAATATCAGTCTCAAGCTGAGTCAGAGCTGACGAAAGCGTCCATCGAAGTATCCCGAGTGGTAAAAGGTCTGGAGGAACAAATCGACTCATTCGAACGACGAAAGTTACACGATTTGAAGTCTATACTTTTAGATTTTGTCACTGTCGAATTGAGTTTTCATACAAAAGCCCTCGAGCTTCTGACCAAAGCATATCAGGATGTTGCAGCTATTGACGAAGTCAAAGATATTGAGGTGAGATAGAAGATTATTTCAATTTTTTTCTAAATTGTGTCTCTGGTTAAAGTTAAGAAAGAATTATATTTATAAAATATGGTGGTCAATATTGTTCATCCTTTAACATGCAGGACTTTCAAAACGCGAGAGGAGAAATGAACGGGGTAAACTTGTTTTAAATTGATATTTGTTATTATGATTTAATGAGAAAGATTTGACATTTCAATTAAACTTTACTGTTAAATGCTGATGCAATTTTGTAATCATTATTCAAATAAAGTATTATTTCTGTATTTAGGAATTTCGAGACACATTACGAGTTCCCGATTCTGTTGCAAGATTAAACACGGTGGGCAGAACTTCATTTCGACAGGCTTACTCGTTAACGAACTTAGCTACTCGATTCGCATCTTCGCCACAAAAATTAGTTAATCGAGGAACCGAATCTGCTGTAGGTGCAAAATTTGAATACACATCGCTCTGCAGTTTTATTTTTGGATCCTAATATGGCAAATTTTAGGATTCTATACGAACTGCATACACAAACTCTTCAGAGTCGGTTCAAGTTGAAGAATATCCAGAGAGCACAGAGGAAACGGAATCAGAATCAATTCAAGAGAAGCCTGTGAGAACTAGGCAGAAATCTATGTAATTTCAATCATCCTTTTAATATTTTGCATTTTTATCTTTTTAGAAAAAAGTGTCAAAACACGCTGGATACAAAGTAAAGAAACGCTTCATTCTCAGACCCGTCCCAGCAATTCCTACATGTCAGAAGTCTTTAATGTCATCTATAATATATCGCATACCTTACAGATTGAATCAAACAAAGTAAACATTTTCTTACACTTGCATAATGCTTATTTATATTAATTTAAGCGTCCTTGTAGATGCGCAATATTGTTTTAAAAAGATAAGAGAAACTTTATTGAGATAAAGATAATATATAAGAATCAATGTAACTCGCTTCCACTGAAGTTGAGTAACCTAATTGTTATATTGTTTAGTTGATATCTCAGTTATCTGAAACGAGAATTGAAATAATATCAAAATATATTTCTAAAAAAGTGTAAGTTTATTTTCTGTATTGTAACAAAGGGATGGATATCTCACTATCTGTATACATTTTTTTTTCCATGACAATAAAGTATAGCGATACTTCAGATAAATTATTACTCATAGATGAGTGCATTGAAGAAAGAATGAGCTTATTTATCACCTCCTTCGACTCCTGCTTGTGTCATTAGGTCTGCGATATTCTTTTCCAGGTCGTCTATTCTATTGCCCATTTCATCTAGTATTTCTTATTAAGGATCTTATAATAATTATATATTTGTAGCAACTATTAATACTATAAATAAACATATGTTAACTTTTACGAATAATAAATAAATAAATAAATAAATATATGTTAACTTGTATAATATTTAATTCAATTAATAATCAAATAAAAGGTGACATGAATACAGTTAAAAAATAAATATAGTTGAGTATATTTACATACAATCAGGTTCTTTTTACCTAAACTTTGTGATTTTCTTGAGTGGCTCGTTTTTTTCTTTTTTTCAATATGAAAAAAAAGAAGATGAACCATGCAAGATTTCAGCTAAAAAGAAGAGATTTATTAATCTCTTATAAACTAGTTGGAAAATAAAAGCATACATCAATAAAATTTTGAAGTCACATAGACACAAAGTTGCCTTCCTAATTATTGAAATTAACAGAAGCATGACTCATACAAAATTAATAACAAAAAAACAGCTATATTGCTTTTTACTACTTACGTTCAAAGATAAATAAGCTAAAGTACAGCAAAAAACTTGACGTGCACTAATAGAGACAACTCCTGTTACATGATACTGTATGACAAAATGTCAACACAGATTTTTCCACAAATGCTGTTTTAATAGCTTGCAGCACCGTTTTAGGTTAAACATGGTTAAATAGAAAAAAAAGGATATTTCTTCCTATGATCTGGTCAGACATGGTTTGAAACTTGTCCTGCATGTTCTGCAACAGCGTTTGCACCTGCAAAGGAGTCAACGTAGCGTCAGGGTCGCATCGTAACGGATCGTCCCTGGATGCATCACCGTCATCCTGTGCGTAAATACGCGGACTCACGTATTGCGTCAGCTCCTGCATGTTCTTCGGGTCGGCGCTGTTGCCCATCCCATAGCTGTCAACGTCCTCGCCCTTGTGATCCTGTTTGACATCGGCCATCCTCGACTCTTTAACCGGAGGGGAAGGAAACGAGGGTTAAAGCTCGGCTCGTCCGGTCCGGTCCAACGCAATGGATCCTCCCGAACGAACGCGTGCGACGACACCGTATCTAGTTATCTACCCACCGTGTGCTCGCTCGCGGTCTTTGGTGTCGATCGGTGCTAAGCACCGTCGATTGATCCAACAACGTACTCGTTTCGATCCTCGACGACGTTGACGGGATGTCAGTAATGAATGATGTGAAACCCAGAAATTGAATTTTCAAATGTTGTCTCTTTTTTTATTGCACAAATTTTATTGCACTTTTTCCTTTAATTAGAAATTTAAAAAAAACCAAGATTTTTGCTTGCAATTAGAAGTAAAAACTTAGCAAATTGAACATCAGTTTGTATAGTAAAAAAATATTTTTTATCAGAACTCTGAAAAAAGATAATTCTCCGTGGCTATCGGCTTAGTTATTGTACTATATTTTCATTGTTTACAATTTTTATTTTTGCACAAAAATCTTTCGAATGAACGCAAAAATTTTAAATTAATTTTAGAACAATAATAATATATGTCGTCATATGTCAAAGAAAATAAATATTGTAGTAAATAATTTTCAAGATTAAACCTAGGCAGAACAACAAGTCATTATAATATCAAAATGACTCCAAAATGATTATTAAAAATCATTTTTCGATCATTTCCAATTTATTTTTTTAATATTTTGACGTTATTGTTTAACTTGTTCTGTTTGAGAAAGTAAAGAATTGATTTTTACTCAATTTTTTATTCAGATTTTTTATCTCTACTCCTATACAGCATAGAATTTGCAGCAATATTGCAACTTTTGCTGTAGGGATTTTAATCATGCTGTGGACGAAAAAGCAAAAATTTATATTTAAAAGTCAAATAAATTATATTGTATAAATTATATTGTAAAAATTTCCTAAAAACGTTTCGTTTATACTTTTGTTACTCTTGATTTTTATTTTGCCAACGTGTGGATTTATGTAGATTTGTAGATTTACAGTAAAAATGTTTGTCACGTGTATACATTATAAAGAAACTGGAGTTTATTTTTAAATTAACCTTAAATAATGAGAACAAACATATACTGGCGAAGGCAATTTAAAACGTGACATATACGAGTCTTCCGCAATTTATAGAACGTCATACGATTGATGAATCAAATTATATGCTCCATATTCAAACTTGTTTGTCTTTGACTCTATCTTGACGCAATTTGCTTTTTTTGCAAAATCGACAATAGGATATATACTATAAACTGATCATAAATCTGTTTGTTTCACCTTTTGTCCTTGTGCGTTTTATTTCACACAAAACAAAACATCTTGGAAAAAAAGAATAATAAAATCTAATTTGAAACGTAAATCTGTTTACGTAATTGCAACAATCTGTGTTTACTCTTCTCTCTTTTAACGTCATTAAACGTGCGTTTATCAATAATTTAAATCGCTTCGTCTAATAACATGTTTTTTAAATACGCAAATACAGAAAGAGACAATTATGATCGATCAGAACAATGCTTACAAAAGCGTGCCAATAGAATAAGGGGCTCCGCACAATAAAAGGAACAGGGAACAGAGAACAGAGAATAAGAATTGCAACCTATCAGAAACTATGTATTCTACAAAACATGATTTCTGATAGGTTGAAATTTTTATTCTTTGTTTTCTGTTTCTTTTATTGTGCAGAGCCCCTAATACTTTTTGTCCTCCTCCGTCGCTTCGATTGGCTATCACTGATTACGAATGTCGTCTACTTTGACACATGAGGCGATATCAGCTGATTATTGTAACTGGAGCAAACGAACAGTGACGAGCATAGGATATTTCTGTTAAATCAAGAGGAGACGGAAGAGAAATTGTTCATCGAGTAACAGCCAAGTTCATTTAATTTCCAAAATACACGTGTTTCTTTCCTGTGAAAATCCGCCTATCGTTTTTAAAATCGTAGTCGCGACAAACAATGCGCCTGGCAGCTCTCCTGAGCGTGATAATTGTTCTCTCGCCCACCACACAACTGGTGAGACCCTGGCACGTCAAAACTAAACAAATATCGCCTGTTATTTTGGGTGAGTCAAAAATCTCTTAATATTGTCCATACACATCATATTTTATCTGATCATCTTGATATCCTTAAGATCAGGAAAGGCATAGAAATATCCTATCTTTAGGATATTCCTTGGGGTCTGTGATGTATGTATGGAATATTTTTGAAAGCATGCGCTCGCCGAAAGTTATTATGACTCTTTCTGTCTGCACTTTAGGGCTTGAAACGGCTCTGAAGTGCCGCTTTGTATGATTCTCTCCTTTGACGATATGACTCTTATCGTAGTGTCATAGAACTTCGAAGATATCAACTTATTGAGATATCAACTTATTGCAAAGAGCGCGTCTACTTACGAAGGAAAATGATATTCTAGTTCCAGGTGATGGCGGCAGTCAGGTCGAGGCAAGGATTAACAAATCATCAGTGGTACATTATATCTGCGCGAAAATATCCAACGATTATTTTAACTTATGGCTGAACATGGAACTGCTTGTACCTGTCGTGATAGACTGCTTTGTACGATCATTTTGATTTACCATGCATAGCTCTAGTCTTTTTTTAGCTGAATAATTTGAAAGTAATTTTTAATCCTATTACAGATAGATAATCTTAAATTGAATTACGATAATGTGACAAGGACCACTAGCAATCAGCCTGGAGTAGATATAAGGATACCGGGATGGGGTAATCCATTTGTAGTTGAATATATAGATCCCAGCAGGGCCTCGCCAGGCTCATATTTCAAGGACATTGGAAATATGCTGGTAAACGATTTAGGATACATCAGGAATTTATCGATACGTGGTGCACCTTACGATTTCAGAAAAGGACCTAGTATGTAGAAAGACGATATCAATAAATTGTTTCATACAGGCATTACATGCTAGCATTTAGTATCATATATTTTATTCAATTGTACTACAAATTTACCGAGATAAAGACCTTAAACTGCAGGTGAAAATGAAGAATTCTTTGCTAAATTGAAAACTTTAGTCGAGGAAACGTATATAATGAATAATAATACGCCAGTGACGCTACTGGTTCACAGCATGGGTGGACCTATGACTCTTATAATGTTACAACGCCAAAGTCAGAAATGGAAGGATAAATACATAAATGCCTTTATCACACTTAGTGCTGTATGGGCAGGATCTATCAAGGCTGTTAAAGTATTTGCCATTGGTAAGCATATCAATCTTATTTGTATAATCTTGTTTACTTGTAATGATTAATAATCAATTATTGTTGAATTATTAATAAATTAGCAGATAACTTGAATTTAGAATAGTATAATACAAATTTTTCAACTATTATCTTGTTTTATGAGATATAATGCTTTACATACACATTTTTTGTGTCTAATACAGGAGATGATTTAGGTGCATATTTTCTTCGTGAAAGTGTATTAAGAGACGAACAGATAACGAGTCCAAGTCTAGGATGGTTATTACCTTCAAAACTACTTTGGAAAGACACAGAGATTTTAGTGCAATCGGATCAGAAAAACTATACATTGAGCAATTTACAACAATATTTTATGTACAGTGGATTATTTAGACTATTATATATCTGCTATATTTTGTTTTCCATAAATATTTTTAAAGATATTTTCATTTACAGAGACATCGACGTTCCTAACGCCTGGGAATTCAGAAAAGACAATGAGAAATATCAATTGGATTTTACGGCACCAGGTGTTGAAGTACATTGTTTATACGGCAACAAAGTGGACACAGTAGAAAAGTTTGTATATATATATAATGTGTGTGTGTGTGTGTGTGTGTGTATATATGTATATATATATATATGTACATTTTATTTTATTTATATTCATAATAAGCCATTTAAAATTTATATTTATTTTTTGCAGATTGTATTATAAACCAGGTACGAGTATAAATGGTTACCCTAAATTAATAGTTGGAGATGGCGATGGAACAGTGAATATAAGGAGTTTGGAAGCATGCACACTTTGGCAGAGATCACAAGTACAAAAAATTTATAATCAAAGTTTTCCTGGAATAGATCATACTGAAATCTTAAGAAATCGTGATGTTTTGGCATATATTAAGGCAGTTTTAAAAGTATGATATAAGTTTTATTAGTAATTTTTAATGAAATGCAAAAGAATGACAAACAGAATTTAATGACGTCACTATATTCTTGTAACATTTTTTGCTACCGATGAGATAATAGTATCTCGTCCGTGCTAATCTTGGTACGAATTAATATTAAAACTTCAATATAAAATGATTTTAACAAGATTAAAACATTTTCATTAATTTCATGAAGTAAATTCATTTCTTGATACTTTATTGACTAAAAAGTACGACAATGTAATTGAAAATATATTTTTATTAACTACATTGTTCATTAAAATATATCATTACATAACATAGCAGCAATTATCGATTGGGAGTATTATAAAGTGATGCAGTTACAAAAAACATTTTCTAAATGTCAATACTTCCACTCATTTACTGGCATATAGCCATGCTCTCAGCCTATAAATATAATACTTTTATCTTCTCCTTATGTGTACATATTTATATATTCAGTATATATTATCAATTTTTATATTGCATGATCTCACATGAAACAAAGAATGATCAGATTAACATGACTAGCGATATACAGTAATAATATGTTATATATAAAATGTTTCTATATGTATAGTAACATATTTTTTTAGTCGCTGATGCAGCACAATTAGAATAACAATGAAGTTTCTTAAGTTACTAGTCATAAATTGATTATATTAAATATATATATATATTCAATATTATATTTATACTGATTCATAATTGTGATGAATACTCATAAAATGCTAAAGAAATTTAATGTAAAAAACATTCCCTTAAGAGATCTGGAGACACAATAGTGTCTCGACAAAGCAGTGACACTATCGTGTTCCTTTACGCGAACCGGCGATATTAATAAATGTTGATTCTAAAATGTTTACAACTTTAAAATTTTCTTATTGTAATACACAATATGTATATAACTTGTATTTTTTTTTGGTATAAATAAGTTCATATATTTTAATAAATATATGATTTTATAATATTGTATAATAATTTGTAGAAAGAAATGTGCTGATAAAAATATTTATTAATTTATTAGCACATTAAATTTCTACAAAATTACATTCATGTATAAAATGGTGAAAAATAAATCTTTAAATAAATTCTACATAAAATGTAAGCAATCAATATGATATTCTTTTGATATCTAATGCCATCAAATCTGATAAACTAGACAATACATCATTACATATATATTTTTAAGATAAAACGGTATATTATAAAGAAGATGATAATAAATGAATGTTGTTAAAAAATAAAATGTTTTTATTATTGATCACATAATGGTTAACTACCATAATTTTTCTTTGCGAATATAATTATAGATAAAATTGTTCCTAATCACAGATCATAACAACGTAATTATAATAATAAATATTATATACGAAACATTTTTATATACATTTTATCTATTTGATATCCCATTTAGGTCCAAACCTTTAGCAATTCTGATTAGAAATTATTTTTTTTCTATAAATTTTCATATATTTATAATTTTTTAACATATAGTAAAACATTCATGTTCCTCTAGAACACAGCATAAAGGCAGCATAGGAATGCACAAGATTCTGACTCATGTGTCCTAGAACAGATTTTTGCTCAAATACTGATAACCAAATCTTTCAGTTATTGCTAACAACACATACTCCTTGCTTCATTTCTTTGGTGCTTGCTTTTATACAATTTTTAAATCTTGTTCCAAATCGCAGCGTGTATTGAAGAAGTGGAGGGTTTCTGCTTTAGAAAATATGTAAAAATTCTAGTTTTTTACAAACAACAAATATCTCTTAATGTCAGTTAAGCCCTGTCGAGGATCTTATGAAAGCATATATTCCCAAAGCTAAAATAGTTACAACAGTAATGGTTTTATAACTTCTAATACGATAAGATATCCTTGGCGTTGCCTGAACAATTTTTAATTTTCGTTGTCTTTCTCTCTCTTGTCGGCTTGCTTCTGCTTTTGCCTTCCATTCTTGCTCTTTAATTTTTCTCTTATGATCATAATCTCTGACATCATTACTGATAGATTCAGGAGGATATTGTCGATATAGATTCTTTGCTTCTACTAAAAGGATTTCAAATGGCAAGTCGTCGGGTAACTGAAAAACATAGATTTGAAATAATTTTATTGTCTTTCTTCAATTCTTCAGAACTAATTATTTTCTTTTATTATACTCACCGTACATAATACTTTATGTGTATGTCCCATATCGGGCGTAGTATTAAAAATTTCTGTAGCTCTATGTGCCACAATTACTGTACTTAAATAGAGAGGCATAAGTGGGGGACTACCCAGGAAAAAATCAAATAATCTATGTAACAATTTTCGGTTTTCTGCAAACTTGTGTGCATACCATGTTGTATATTCAGCCAAAGCAAAATGTGGAAACAGTTCTACACTAGAGTAATAAGGAACGTTGCTATTAGTAATGAGATTATTAATACCAGTAAGTTTATGAAATAAAAATTAATTAAAACAAAAAAATATAAATTTTAAATAATTTATATTTATAGTATATAGAATATTATTAAATTAATATAAAATACAATAGAAGTTTATATTTATTAGTTTATTTAGAATAAATATAAAAATAAAAAGTTTAAGATATGTTCTTAATGAATAAGAAAAGACTAACTTTTCTAAATGTTCCAAAAGCGTAGGATGTACTCTTTCCAGCAATGCAAATATAAAGAATAACTCTTGATTCACTTTTTCCATAGTTTTTTCCATAAATCTTTCCAGGAATTCTAGCGAGATACTTTCAAGCACATACAAGCCTGCTTGTAATCCCATCACAACTAACACAGTTGCTGCCACATCATTGTATCCTTGATAGTA
The DNA here is from genome assembly GCF_000204515.1 of Acromyrmex echinatior. The sequence continues at coordinate 200,757 of NW_011627383.1, read as the reverse complement.
ACTAAGTACAAATATTATTTCATTTTATATTATAATAAAACATAAATTATATATAATACACACACACACACACACACAAAATAAATTAATAATGAACTATTCATATGTAAATATACTAACTTCAATTGGGAATGTCTATGAAGTACCCAGCACATAAGTTGAGTTAACTGCTCTTGAAAATTTTCCGTCTCCTTTTCTGTTGCGCTCTGTGAGACATGACTACCGCTACGTGCCACATCCTTCAATATCTGCTGATAGATCTCGTTTGGTATATAAGTATGTACAGTTTCTAGTCCATTAATGGATGTAGGTTCCAATTGTGCCAGGCGCAAAAGTTTCGGCCACAGTACCCTTCGTACATCATCTACAGATCATCTTCATGATTTCAAGACTTAGTCATAAAGAACAAAATTATTCTCAAAAAGGAACCATTTTAAGTACATAAGCAATATTAGCAAACTAGCACTTGGAATACCGTATCCCAAAACTACGTTACTACTAACGTTAATCATGTAGAAGATCGAAAACCGGAAAATTTTTTTTCAATAAAATTCCAGAGAACGAAATTATCAAGGTTCCTTGTTGATCATAATTGACGTCACCTGGACAAAGTACCATTAACGAAGCCTTCGCTACTACAGCCAAGTAGTCTTAGCTCTCCTAACGTGAGATCCGGATTGACGATGCTGCCACGGATCACACTCATCTTCATCCTTTCGCGGCTCGTGAGGATGTCTGTCACACCGTGGTCGTCCTCGCGAGTCAGCACACCATTCCGCTGTTTGCCTGCTGTGACCACATCGGCGAGATCTGGTATCTGCGGCGTGACGCCGTCGTGCCACGCTTTCGTGGAGTCGGACAGGATCACGAGGGGCACGCGGTTGTCGTGCAAGTCGGTTGTCGCCCAGCCGTCTGTTTTTGTTGAGAGACTCACCGGCGACGCCGACTCAGGCACATTCCTTCTGCGTACTTTGTTGTGGTTATGATTCTCGGTTGACGTTGATGCTTCCGTCGAAGATTGCATCAGGGACACCTCTTCGTTCTCGGCCTCCATAATTTCGCGGTGTCGAGATGGATTTAAGCCAGACACGTTAGTACGCGTGTCATAACACTGATAATTTAATTGGAATTCCCGAAAATTCTTCCAATTAACGGATCGCAGCTGATCCGTCAGGAATGACAGCAAATGGCACACTAGAGACGCCAGTTAGACGAATTGGTTGCTGTCATAGCTCTCGTATGTATGTACGACTATATAGCTAGAGCTACAGCTGCAACACCGATAAAGCAATATTAAAAATAATCAACAATTTAATTTATAGAAGTTCCAAAATTTGAATTATGATTAATTGATAATTTAATTTTACGATTTATTATACCATATTTTATATTGTTATTAACTATATTTGATCATTATTTATGCATAATAACTATTAAAAAACCAATTCAATTCATATGCTAATCCTATAAATATATATAAATGTTTATTCAAGCATGTATAATAATACATTTATTTATATTATTTAATAAATCATTTAATTTAATTTGTATTGTAATATTATAGATTGATCAAATATTTATATTGATAATATTGAATTCTTCAATTATCTCTAGACTCATCGAATTGTGATTTAAAATGCTAAAAATAAATGCAATAAGATCATGTATTTTTGTTTAATCTTCAAAGTTTCAGATGTATCATAAATATCCATTTCTATCCTATAAATTAAATGAATAAATTTGATAGAAATTTCTAATACCTGCAACTGATTTGACAAATTTTTGGTAAAGTTTACAGCAAATCGCCTCCAGAGAGCAAGACTTATGCCTCGATCGATATGACGAGGAATGACGATGAGGGACACGTCACCACACGTTTTCACACTGACGCTTTTTACGCATGCGTACCATTTGTTTTTGACTGTTTCCGACATCTCCGTCGTCCGTCAAGTGACAGTCCTCGTGAACAATTGTCCGCCGATTATATCGTCTAGCTGTTACTGAAAATGTCGGGAAAGTCTAAAGCATTTACCAAAGAGGAGGAGCTACTATTGCAAGACTTCTCCAGAAATGTGTCGACAAAATCCTCGGCGTTGTTCTATGGCAATGCTTTCATCGTTTCGGCGATACCCATTTGTGAGTGTAGAAATTTGTGAAGAGCATTGAAAAATACTCCTTCATCATTTTCTGTATAAAATTTTATGTTTTCTGATTTACTATCTGATTTAAAATACAGTTAAAAAATTGAGATTTGACAGTTATGTCTTGGAACTCAACGAATATCGTGTAACAGATTCTATAATATTCTTATATATATTTTGTATATAAAACTTGTTTATATACAAAATATTGTGTTTATTATATATTTATGATATTTGTGTGTAAATAAATTATCTAAAAAATATTATAGATTATAAAAAATAGTGTAGACAGATTTTTCTATGTAATAATTTCAATAGAGCAATGTTTCTGGTTTCTATACAAAAAGAGATTCATATTTTTTAAAAATACATTTTGAAAAAAAAACATCTTTCCGTCGAATATGGCCAACCCTGTATATATATCTTAGTCCAATTTTAATAACATAATTTAATATCCCTAGCATATCTTTGTTTATTTTAAATCTGATATTTAATATTTATTGAAAATAAATATTACATGAAATCTTTACAAACTGTATTTTATTTTTTTACAGGGTTATTTTGGAGAATACATTTGATCGATTTATACTCTAACCTAATCTCTTTTGTATTGGTTACATTGGCGAGCACATACGCCCTTGCCTTAGCATATAAAAACACAAAATTCATTCTTAAACACAAGGTATGTTTTACGTGAATTTAGGAGATTGATATTTGTTTACTAAAGCACAAAAGTGTTTATTAAAGTAAATAAATCTTTTTTTTTATAATTTACAACTTTAAGAAATTTACCTTTTGATTTTGATTTTAAAAGAGTCCATATTGATCACAAAGAAAAAGTGACTTTGAAAATTGGCTAAAAATGATATTTTGTAAATTATGAGATGCTAATTAAAAGTTTTCTTAAACAAAACCATAAAAAGTGAACAAATTTTGCTATAGCATCATTTGATTAGTGCAGAGTCCTTTGTTGAGAATTTGTTGAATAAGTCTAAGACTTAAGAGATGATGTACCATGTAGGAATGATGAGAATATAATATAATGTTGTATATGCATATGTTATATAGATTGCAGTAAAAAGAGAAGATGCTGTAACTAAAGAAATAAGTCGTAAACTCGCAGAAGACAAAAAGATGAGCAAGAAAGAAAAGGACGAAAGGTAATTTCAATTTTTTCCAAAACAAATGGCTGATCAATTATGCATCAAATGGTGTATAATATTTCCTAAGTAATCATTTCGACACAATTGATTATAATACAATTGATTATAATAAAAAGTATATCATACCTTTTGCAAAATATATTAATTTATATGTATTATATATATATATTATATTTAAATATCTAGGATCTTGTGGAAGAAGAATGAAGTGGCAGATTATGAAGCAACAACATTCTCAATTTTTTACAATAATGCCCTTTTCCTAGCATTCGTCATTGTATCTTCGTTTTACATTTTAAAAACATTCACACCTGCAGTAAACTATATACTTTCTGTAGGTGTTACTAGCGCATTCCTAGCATTATTTTCAACAGGATCTCAATAATATATGCTACGAACCCATGTATTCTGCTAATTTCATAAGAAACCTCCATCAGTTTGATTTACCTTTTGATATGGAACAATCATGAATAATAAAAAATTCTATTTATAATGAAATCATCTGCTATAAATTATTTGCTATTTCCGATTAACATTTCTAAGTTATAAGCAATTAAAAAAATTGTTCTTGTTGAATAGCAAATAGAACTATACATAGAACATTTGTTAACATTTTATCTTTATAAGGACAATTGATCAGACTCTGATTAACTTGAGCGGTGAATGAAATTACAGTAAAATTTCTAAACATAATACGTTGTCTCTAATTTAATTCTTCCCAAAAAATATGTCAAAAATTAATGATTCTATTCGTTTAATTATAGATATTACCTGATAAAAGCTAATCGTCGATTAAATTAATCAGAATTTGATGTACATTATCTTGAGCAATATTAATTTGTGATCTTATGCAGGTATGTATATAGAAAATTATAGTATAATAGATGTAAATTACATTATCAACAAGACAATTATAATTTTATTATTATAATTGTTGTAAACAGTTATAATGTGTGTGTGTGTGTGTGTGTGTGTGTGTGTGTGTGTGTGTGCGCGTGTGTGTGTGTGTGCGTGTGTGTGTGCGTGTCCGCATGCGTATGCGTGTACCATTATTATGACAGTTATCTTGTAGACATTATTGCGTGAAGTACCCGATTTAGCTCTTAAAAAAATATTATTAAAAAAGTGAAGTTGTAGTTATTTACCAGTTAACATAAAGTTTCGAGAAAGATGTATAAATTATATTATATTAAAGGATTATTTAAGTGGAGTCGAGTGTTGTACTATCTTGGGAAATCGTCGGAAATATGAGAAAAATTGTGATTAATAACAATAAATTTAATACTATTATCTAATGCTGTTATTGATAAAAAGTTATTAAGTAAGATGTCAAGAAAGCAACACAAGAATATTATTATAATATTTAAATACGTAACTTTGAGATTTTCAAGCAACTAATAAACGACAGAGAGTCCACGATTTAATCATTTTGTTTCCTGGATTTGAATAACAAACATGCTTCAAGTAATATGTATTTAAATATAAATTTAAAAACAATATAGTTATTGTTCTTAATTTCTTTTGATATCTGAATAACCTTTTATCAATAAATTCAATTGATTCTCGATATAATTATTGTCTAAATATGATTATTATCTTCGATTATGATTTCTCTAATTTTTTCTCAAGATAAGCAATACAGTACTTAACTCCATTTTAGTATCAGTTCTTTAATATAATATATAATTTATACATTTCAAAATTTTATGTTAACTGGAAAACAGCTAAAACTTAATATTCTTTCATAAAAATATTTTAAGAGATAGCGAACTGATATTTCACACAGTAGTGACTACAAATCATTAACTAAAAATATGTATTATAAATTATATTTACAAATAGATATTTTATCATTAAATATGTTTTAAAAAAAGATGTAAGCTTGAATTTTTCTATTAATTCTTAATAATAAATATATTCATGTGATATAATATTATATGATATCAATTTGTATTGTGATCATGAATGACATCATTTTACACTTGGTATTACGTTAAACGTTCTATAATAATCAAAGAGACATGTAAGTAAAAAAATTTTCTATTTTAATGTATGATTATGATGTAACTAGTATTTATACTCTATACAATTATTTACCTACATAAAACAATCTAAAAAACCTTAACAATATTAATTGATTTATGAACATTTTTAATTTCATATGTGTGTTCGTATAGTGGTGACGAAATCGTACTATAATCAGCAAGATCATATAGATATTTAAAAAATAAGAATCAATACACTTAGACCAGTATTCATAGTCGGTTCTTTAATATTCAAGACTATCTTAAGTTCTGTCTTGAGGTGTCACGAACCAATCAGAAGGTCGTATTAGATCGTCTCAAGACATTATTTAAGACGATTTTGAAATAAGAACTGACTATGAATATTGATTTAGACTCAAAATTTTAAAACAAATTAAATAATATAAAAGCTATGAATCAATGCAGGATGTTAAGTGCTAACAAATAAATTTTAATCTTATAATAAATACAAAGTTAAATGTTTCGAGCCTCATTAGGTCATCCTCAGTAACAGAAAATTATATAAATAAAAAAGTTTGCAAAATTACAAAAGTATCGAATAATATGCCGAATAATAGATTTAGATTTATAAAGGTGTGTTTGAAATCAGATTTAATTCCTCTACATCTTAACAATGGCCTAGTTTTCGAGGGTTTAATCCGGATCAGAATGTAAGAATCAATCAACTACAGTCGAGTATTCCCCTGTTACAGTCGAACGACATTTTCAATTGTGATTGGTTGATTCTTATATTCTGATCCAGATTAAACCCTCGGTGAAAACTAGGCCAATGTTGGAATATATAACATCAGTTTTTATAACTCAGCCATTATAATTTAAAAAAACGATTGAACTCTATGCGTTCAAAACATGTGAAATCTGTGTTGTATTTAGAATTGAGTGATATAATATTCATTTATAATCATTTAAATTACAATAGAACACAAATTTTTTAATCTCGAGGGTTATTTCTAACATGTACCTTTATCAGTTCAAGATGTATTTTTTTTGTTTTCAAGAAAAAAATAGTTACCATTTTCGATTGAGGGAAATGAATAGAGTTGACAGAAAGATTGATTGGCTAATTAAAAAACAGTATAGTACAGAAAAACTTAAAATTAGATCTATTTCTTATTCAGTACAGAAAAATTCGAATTCTTATTATGAACTTAAATTTTAAAAATCTGAAACTCCTATCAATGATCATATGTGTCCTCTTTCGGATGAGATTTATAATATCTCTATTACAGCTAGAGTTTGATTCTGAATCCGGGCAATGAACATGTGAGTGATATCAATAAAAAAACAGGATCACCATCAGTAATTTCTAATTCAACCATCGCTTGATTTACGAACATGACTTTAAATGGACTGACGTAAAAATTTTAAATAGCGAACCATCTTATAACAAAAGACTGATTTCGGAGATGGTACATATTAAAAAACAGGAACATGGACTAAATAGGCCAAATGACACAAAATCTCTTTCTGATTCCTATATTCCTATTGTATAATTGTTATTCCCTTCTTAATTATCCCCTTTCCTTGTCGTTTTTCTACTACTTATTTTTTCTCCTTCCACTTATTTCTTTAACATTATTTTCTTTTTCCTTGCTGTGTCATTATCCATTTTCTTTTCATGCTGTTTATGTAATTTGTGACAAGTTGTGAATATTTACGAGAAGAGAATTTCATCTTCGCAATTTTACATTCAAATTTTATTAATTAACGAATTAAGAACATAATTTTATAGCATATGTGTACACTACCGACGCATTGATAAGAAGCCTTGCAATCGTTTTAGATGCATTAATAGGTATAACGATAAAAATCTTTTTCAATTATTTTACTACTTCAACTCAACTATTTTATTAATTTATTCTAGTTGTTTATGACTACATTTACAATTTGATTCTTTTTAAAAAAATTATCGTCGATCCACCAGAGCACGTCAATGTGACTTAATTTTTATATAATTTATTATTTTTTTAACTATTGACTATGCAATTATGAGGACACATTGGTTGGACGGAAGTATTCTTATCATCATATGCGGATGAATATTGGAATAACGAGAGAAGTAGATTTTTGAACAATTTTGATTATAGAAATCATTACAAATTATATTTGAACATATTTATATTATTTGGTATATTATTCGGTACTTTTGTATAATTTTGCGAATTTTTTTATTTATATAATTTTCTGTTACTGAGATTGACTTAAAGGATGCGTGAGGGTCGAAACGTTTAACTTTGTATTTAAATTACTGTAAGATTAAAATTCATTTGTTAGTATTTAACATTCTTCATTGACTCGTACTCAGTATCATTTAATTTGTTTTAATATAGATATTTGTTTATTATAATATAGATATTTGTTTTGTTGATATTGAAACTATTGAAAGTCATTTTTGCTAATTGCCATTTTTCGTCACTTGTAAATAATTGTATATAATACATATATATATTTGATCAAATAAAATTTAAACAAAAGTTATTAGAAATGGCTCATTAAAATAAAACATAAGGAATACATTGGTTATACAAGTCATATATTTAATTACATGTATTTGTGTATGTGGCTGTGTATGCTCCTTCTTATTTATGCTTTATATTTAAGTTTTGTGAATCATTGTAATTATAATTAATTATATATTCAAGCGCGTAAATTTTTTTATTCATTGTTTGTATCTAATATTAAATGATTTAATGATTGTTATTGTATGCAATAAGCAATTGTCAACTAAAAAAATATATTTTAACAACTCAACAATTGTTAACTCGCTTTACCGACAATGCGCCAATGCACCTATGTCTTACTTATAACAACTTTTTACTTTTTATTAATAAATGTGGTAGCATTATTGTATTTCTAACAATTTTGCCGATATTTCCTCAAGATATTAGGTGTTGGAATTAATTCGTAGCGTTTTACAAGTGATGGGAAGTACTTTCATTAATGTATTTTTTAATGCTCATGTGAAATAAATAACATTCTTTCATTAAAAACGCTACGAATTAATTCCAACACCTAATAATACACTTGACTACATTCGACTGTCTACATAAAAATTACAAAAATAGTATAAAGATTCTTTAATTATAACATACGCTTTTTATTATGACAGTATTTAGTAACCACTTAATTGGTAATTGTGAAAAGATTAAATTTCACCAATTACTTTTTTATATACGATAATATTGATTAAAATCAATATAGTCTGAGTCTTACATACACTTTGAATCACGTGACGGATTCTCCTACTTTCTAAAACACTTTAAATTTTTCTACTTTTAAACCTTAACAAGATATCAAGAGATATCAAGTGCGATATAGATAAAAAAATTAATAAAAAAGTTAAAGTCATTGGGTGAGTTCAAGTCGGCAAAGCGCCTAGGTCTGTTCGTCAAGCAATTAAACATGAGTGGTTATGGATTCATCTGGTAAGACCTAATCATGCTCATTCGTTCGGCAAGCATGTCTAGCCGCTTTGCCGGCTTGAACTCGTCATTGACTTTGCAAAGCGGAAAATGTGGATTTCGCCTCCCCCCCCTTCTCTATGGAAGGCTCCATTACCAAAAAATTAAATATGGAAAGTTGTAAAACCCTTGTTTAACTTTCCACTCGAAGCGAGGTTTAACCTAAAGCTATGTATCTAGTATTTTTATGTTATTTTTTAAATGTTCGCTGTTTAAGGTTTAGCTTGATAATCTAGATTTCTAGATGCACCCTAACATATGTTATATTACATTTATAATAGAATTCGACTTATCTTCACTTTATTTGTATGAATCAGTTCGTATGTCAGTTTCAAATATACGAACTTAGCTGAACTGCAAACTATGATGCATATATGTTATTATAGTTTGAATAAAACACTCAACGTGTTTGACTTCTTATTCTTATTATAGGAATTAAAAGATATAGGAGAAAGTTCAAGAATAAGATACAGAACCTCTATTATTTGATCACTTGGTTATAGGAAATATCTTGCCCCCGACATGATCGATGGAGTTGCATTGTATATAGTTGAATATAAAATTATAACATTGATATTATGTTATTGTTAGTTGATATTATGTAGTGTATAGTTTTATTCATACATTTTATCTATCAAATCAACATACATCTTTTGGACGACATTCTTTTTAAGCTTTAATGTGGGCCCCAATTCGCCAGTTGGAATCGAAAAATCATGAGGAAGAATTTCGAATTTCTGTACTTTTTGAGCATTACTTATGGCTTGCATATTTGCTCTCTTAATTGCCTTGTCGATTTCTTCATATATCTAAAAGATCAAGAAATATCTTGTAATATTTAAATATGCAGATCAAACTAACAAATACGAGTGCTGTCGTACTGGCAATGTTGTTTGCATTAAAATAACTAATACCACAATATTGACCTAGTATTAATTCAATATTGTCTCAATACGTTTTAATACATCATTAATATTTATAATAACTAATGCATCGCCAGTAAATTATTACTACAAAAGTTGTTTATTCATATTTGTTTGCGTTCATTTGCTCGATTCGGACTTAAAAAATAAATATTTTTTTATTATACAGTATTAAATAATATTATGAGTTTCTTTGAAGACTTACGGTTGTATCGCGAGAGCTTATGACTTCTGTAACCGTTTTAGCACTACTACCAATAGACTGTGCCCATTTTAATACATCTGGCGCCAGTGTATCCAATGGTGCGCCAGTCTCTTCATTTATATTACTCTGAAAAAAAAACGTATTATTTAAATATTTATAATTTTAAATTTATATTCTTTTATTTTCTCGAATTGTACCTTAAGCGTGACAAGAACCGTTAAATATTTCCTTCGATCTCCAATTATCATAGCATTACTTAAATATGGTAATTCTGATAATATCGATTGTTCTATATTATACGATGCCACATTTTCCCCTCCACTTGTAATTATAAGATCTTTTATTCTACCTGCAAATGCATAACACATATACAATATGTGTTCGGTTAAAATCGAACAATGCTTAAAGCATATTCCTAACTGAAACGTAAATTACAATATTAAAATATCAAGACTATGTAATGGTTTTTTAATTATAAGCATTTAAAGTTAGCGAAGACTACCTAAAGTTTGTACGTTTAGGCGTTATACAATAAAAATGCCAACCACATCTGAAAGCGCAGACTTTAAGCGATATGATTTGCTAACTTTAAATGCTTATGACTCAAAAACTATTACAGCCTTGTTGTTTTAGTATTGAGATTTTCATCTCAAAATCTTAAGAATGTAAGCGTGTTACGGTCTTTATCGGATACTGTGTATATTGTATATACATCATATATTTACATAACCCATTATTTTTCATGAATATTATCATATAATGAATGTTAATAGATGTGAAACAAATACTTACCAGTAATAAACAAATTCTCATTTGAATCTAATTTGCCAAGATCACCGCTATGTAACCAACCATTTTCATCTTTGGCTTCTTTGGTTATTTCTGGTGCATTTAAGTAACCCATAAATATATGTCGTCCACTCATACAAATCTCTCCCTCGCCGTGTTCATCTATATTGTATAATTTTGTACATAGTCCGGGTAAAGTTTTTCCTACACCACCCATGCTAACAAAATAGAATAAAATTTATTGTAAAATATTTTAAACATAAATATCTTCAAAAATTCAATATAAAGAATAAAAGCAAATATAATTTACCTGTATTTGTTAATATCAATTAATGTATGACCTCCACATTCAGACATTCCATATATCTCTAATAGAGGTATGTCTAAACTCAGGAAATATTTTTTAATATTGATATTCAAGGGTGCTGCTGCGGTAATGAAGATTTGACATTTGTTTAAACCTAATGCTGCCTTGACTTTGTCGAAAACAAGCCATTTTGCAAAAACGTAGCTCCAATGTTTATAATCTATGCCATTTATTTTATTCGTGTAATAATGAAGAGCTTGTGCTTTTGCCCATTCAGCAATCCAGGTTTTTATTACTCCGTTACTACGCGCTTTGTCTTCCATTTTTTCATATATCTTTTCCCATACTCTAGGCACTCCTAAGAAAATAGTCGGTTGTGCCACAAGTAATGTATTTATTAACGTACCCTTTAATGCATTTGGGTCCGCAAAGTATACTGTGCTCGCTAACATAATGTTTATTATGATGTCAATTAGCTGGAATCAAAATATTATATAATCTCTCATGCAAATTAGTAAAAACAAAGGACTATAGTATCAAATAATGATATAATGAAAATAAAGGGCATATAAAACTTAGTTACAAAAATCTTAACATATGAAAAATAGAACATTTTTTTATAAATTTTATAAATTACAAATCATAATTACAGATAAGCTATAAATTCATTGTCAATAATATTAATCAACAGTTAAGATCTGATTCCAACCGTTTAAAAAAAGTAACGGTAATGATGTTACAAGTTTCGCGTTTCAATCTTGCGCAATTTATATACGTGAAAATTTGTATTAATAGTAATGTCACCGTTGAATTTAAGATACATAAAATATATATTATTCTATTTGAAATATCTTACCTGTCCTGCAATGTGAGATAATGGCAAATAGCTCACTATAACTTCTGATTTTTCTTTTATATGTAGCATTGGTAACAATGCCCGTATGCCGAACAGCACATTATCATGGTTTAACATTACAGCTTTTGGATTTCCGACTGTTCCCGACTATAAAGATTGCAAATTTAAAAAATAATGCATTAAATATGTTACAGCAATCACAATATGATTAACTGCGATAAATTGAACCTACCGTATATACTAAAATACAACATTCATTTATTCCTATCGTCTTTAACACAGATAATAATTTATCCTCCGATTCTTTTTTACCTATGTCCAATAAATCGTCCCACTGAGAAAAAATAAATAATAAGTTATATATATTCAATAAAGAGATATTAGACAAGTATATTAATCAATTTACACTTAAAACATCCTTTTTGGTAGGTATGCCATTATATTGAACAATTGCTTTCAAGTGAGTTAATTTGTGTTTTATTTGCAAAATTTTTTGCAATTGTGTCTCATTTTCAACGACTATTATATTTGCCCGACTGTGTTCAGCACAATATTGGCATGCCTCTGGAGAATTTGTGACATAAATCCCTGTAGCGATCCCACTAAAAAGGAATGATAATCTATTTAAAATCTGAATGATCTATTAAAAAATCGATTTAAAAATCAGAAAAGTAAGAATACACATTGTTGAAAATATTACATTGCTTTTTATTATCATATCGTTATATTATATGCAATATTGTGAATATATAAACAGTACGTGTAAATTATAAGTGATGCTTATTTTGATATAAAATGATTAAATCTTTTTACCCAGCATATATAGTCGCGAGATCGGCAATAAACCATTCCGGACTATTGAATCCCATTATGCAGACACTATGATGTCGCTCCAGACCCAACTTTAGAAACGCTTTCGCGACGATTATTATAACAGACTCGTATTCTCTATAATAAAAATTAATAAAATTGCACAAAATTAATTGTATCATCTATCCAGGTGAATGTAGTTGCTAAACTCATAGATTTTATCTGTAAACCAGATTGAGGAGAATAAAAAAGAAAAAGTTTATATAAAAATATTTATATTTTACAAAATCATAAATAGAGAAAAGTCTTGCATGTTTTATCATTATACATATAATACTTATTGTGATAATATAGAAAAACAAAAGTCTTATTATATCTTTTTTTTATACATACTGGAAAGTATATGTGATTCTTTTGCCGTTAGTATCAGGTCTAGACACTAACGCTATATGATTAGGATAAAGCTTTGCTGTTCTAGTTAAAACTCCAGGGATTGATACGGGTATGCATGAATTAGATCCATTGCTATCTAACTTTATTCGTACTCTGCCATCGGCGTTACATGTAGTATCTATGTCCGTAGATAATATCTGATCTGGCCCTAAAATTGGCCTTAAAATGTAAACATTTTAATTTTTTTTATTTAACAAATAAAAATTTACAAAATTTACAAAAACTTATGAAATGCTTAATAAAAGGAGGAAAAAGGAGTGCTTTATTAGCAGAATTTATAAATAATTATTTATGTAAAGCAGGATATACAACGATAATGCGCTGATGTTTGTAATTGACATTTTTTCAAGGATAGATTGATAGATTACTATAAATAAAATATAGTAATTAGATTACTGTAAATAAAAAGTTTTTTTAATATATTATGACAGAATTACCATCGAGACCAGTTCCACTAGCCAATGCATATGTAGTTGATTGACTCATCTCCTACAACAACCCGATTTATAAATTTTAAATGTGATATTTTCATTTTGAGCAAGAAGATCATCAGATTCTCAATCATTTTTAACCTTTTCTCGAATCGAAATCGTAAATCAAATACAAAATTTATGCTGCGGTCCATTTAGCGCTTTACACGCTATAGAGAATTTATAGCACTAACATGACTGGTCCATTGGACGTTTCAGAACGCTCCCAGCAACTCTGATTACTCATCAATACGTTATCAATACGTCATCGTTTTTGCTCCAACTGTCTCACCCTCGAGAGATGAGTGGAGCGCTCACGTAGTAATTGTAATATTCGGAACAGTAATGGATCAATCGTTGCGTAGCGTTTGGAGTGTAGCGTTCAGAGCATTTGGAAGAAACAAATGGACCGCAGCCTAATTAATCTTTGGAGATCGGAGGTCTCTTTAAAGACAGTGGCATTACCTTTTTCATCACTCAACCCCATGACAATAACAAAAAAGTTTTAGCCCTTAAAATAAAAAAGTCGATCAAAAACCGGTCTTCAGAAAGTTAACAATCGGAATCATAATCGAATCGATAAAATTACTTTTTGTTTACAATTTTTTTGGTTGCGGAGAATTTCTTGAAGAATCCGTTCTTGTAATGTCTTTCAAATCGTAAAAGAATACACGGTGTTTACAGAAAAGGACAAACTCGTATGGAACAATGATCGAATATTGCACAAAAAGAAATAATAAATATTATATAAATTTTCTTATTTAAATAAACTTAGTCTTCATTATTTTTTATACGAGTTATATCATTTTGTAATAATTTTTAGAGAAGTGGTTTAATAACATAAAACATAAATAAGAAGGAGCATACAGCCGACGTTTTTTGCACAAGTTATATATTTAAAATTTCAAATGTAAACGTTTCGGTTAAGTTTCGACCATCATCAGTACAACTAAAAGAATGATGAATTTAATTATATAAAGTAGAAAAGAATTTATATAATAAAAACGCTAATTGAGATATAAAAGTGAACATAAAATCTGAAAATTAATTCTGTTTCCTCGATCTTTTTGGCATATGAGATTTTCTTATTGAATATTATTTCTTGATCGCTGTATGCTAAACATGGGATTATTAGATTCTGACAATGTTATATAAAATAAATTATTATCTTTATTTTAATTAATTAAAGTGAATTATAAAAACTTACTTATATTTCCACAACGATCAATTGCACTATAAAGCGGTGTTATTCAATGTGAAGAATATTACGATGGCAGAATTTTCTGATGATAAGAATATTTAAGAAAGATCGTATAATTACAATGACATTGTCAGTATTTTGAGACAGTATTTATACATATTAAGAGAAAAGAGAGGGAAAGTGCTAGAAGGGGGGATATATTACTGAAGGAAAAAATGTCAAGAAAGCGTAATATATCACTTTGTTTATTTAATCCTAAATCTTATTTCTTTATGTGTATCATCTCTAATACCATTCTTTTATAATATGATATTTAAATCTAGAATTTTATCCCAATTAAACTTGTGATCGTATTCTAAATCTAGAATTTTATCACAATTAAACTTGTGATCGTATTCTAGATGCTGAAAGATTACAGATATTGCATTAGAAGGCTTTTTTATGTCATCTTTGTGTTCTTTCAGGCTAGTATTAAGTTTAATCTGACCAACATATGAAGCATTGCAATCAGAACAATTTATTTAATGTTGATAGACAACATTTGAATGATCTCTTTTTTTTATTTTATCTTTTTCAGTTTTTATGAAAAGATTTAGAGAATTCATAGGTTTATAAGCAATATTAATTTGTGTGTTATAGTTTTAAATTTTTCTGAAACATTTTTAAAGTATGGGACAGTAAAATACTTTCTATTTTCTATGGAATCAGAGATGGAAACATCGTTATGAATTTTGATGTTATCGAAATTATTTTTAAGTGACAGCGCTTTTATTCTGTTGTTGATCGTGAAAAAAAAGAATTCTAATGGATATCCATATTATCCATTATTTAAAAGAGTGTTGATTATGAATAAATATTTTTTTGTGAAATTTTGGATGTGCAAAAAATAAAATTCTGTCTAGTTATTCGATAACTACACCTTTCTTTTCTTCAATCGGACGATTAGAATTAAAGTTCAAGTACCTGCCTGAATTTGTAGGTTTTTTATAATTGTTAAAAATAAACATTTTATTATCAATCAATAATCTCAAGAAAACTGATTTAATTTAATTGTTTAATTGGGATAACACAAAAATTCTAGATTCAGAAATATCACACTATGAAAGAATGATATTAGGAATGATATATATATAAAGAAACAAGATTTAGGATTAAATAAACAAAGTGATACATTACGTTTTCCTGACATTTTTTTTGCCTTCATTTTTTTGCCTATCATTAGAAAATAGTTCTCCCTTCACTAATATATCCCTTCACTAATATATATATATTCCCCTTCCTAGCACTTTCCCTCTCCTTTCTCTCAATATATATAAATACCGTCTTGAAAAGATAATGTTACTGTAATTATTCGATCTTTCTTAAATAATATTTTCTTAAATAAGTTTTTTTCTCTCTGTTTTACAATGGACTCTTAACACATTTATTAAGGTACATTATCATATTACTAATTTTTATGTAATTAATATTAATTCTTTTTGTTCACGGTTACTTTTACAGAATTTTCTTATGACTATGTTAATTCTTGATAAAAATGACTCGCAGCGTACTATACAAAATGAAAAATTTGATATTAAAGAATTATAATAATATTGTAAGACCATGTACATATTTTTAATTTAGAACGATGTTTATATTTTAAGACTACATTGAAAATGATTCGATTGGAATTGAAACGTTTGTTAATTGTAATTGTTTTGTATGAATTTTGCTTATTTAAATTAAAATTCTTTTATACATTACTGGCTCTTTGCCTTTCTTGTGTACTACTTTATTAAATAATATTCTTATCATTAAAAAATTCTTCCATCTTCGTAATATTCTTCACCGAATAACACCGCACTATAACAGTGTAATTGATCATTGTGAAAATACGGGTAAATTTTTATAATTAATTCATTTTAATAAATTAAAATAAAGATAATAACTTATTTTATATAAAATTGTTTGTCAGAATCTGGTAATCCTGTGTTTAGCATACAGCAATCAAAAAATAATATTCAATAAGAAAATCTCATATGCCAAAAAGATTGAAGAATTAATTTTCGGATTTTCACTTTTACATCTCAATTTGTGTTTTTATTATGTAACATCTGGCATTCTCTTAGTTGTACTGACAATGATCAAAACTTGAACGAAACGTTTACATTTCAAATTTTAAATATATGATTTGTGCAAAAACATCTTGCGTATGTGGCTGTATATGCTCTTTGTTATTTATATTATATTATTTTGAATTCTTAAAATTAATTAGTGTCTTTTAATCAATGTATTTATACATTAATGTATGTACCTATTAAAAGTTTCACAAAACCAGCGTCAGTAACTGGGTTATAGATTTTGACATCAGTTTTGTAGAATTAGAATTTCAATTTGTTATTTTGTTATTGCTCTGTAAATATTTGAGATATTTTTCTTTATGTGTAATATATTAATGCAGAGAAGATTTTTAAAACTATGAGATTGCCGGTAACAAGTAATGATCGTACGATATGCAATCGTACAATATCGCTACTTTTTTAATAACATTTAAGATACATTTATATTATAATATGTACAAAAGTCGTACATATTATAATATCTACAATATGTACAAATATTATTTAAATTCACAAACACTATCTTAACCATTGGACTGACTGTAAGTCATTAATTGTTACAATGACATCACAACTTTATATGTGCAATATGTAATTGCACTGATCGGCATTTAGGCTGCATGCAGGTTGGTGAAGTAAGGGGCAGGAGTCAAGTTGAAAATTGGCCGAGATGTGCAACTAAATCCCAGCTCAGATTTAAATGATAAGTACATTACACAGTACTGTATACATTATATACAAAGTGTCTCGTAAGTTTTTGCTAAGCACTTTTGTACAGAGCGAACTAAACTGAGTCGAAAAGTCCTTTACTATTTTGCAATTTTTGCAATAGTTAACGAGATATTAATTACTAAAAATTGTCGAATATTGATTTTTAATTTTACTCAAATACTATCAACTTTACAGAAAAACAGCAAGTGACAAAAATTGTTTATTTTCTTCTTATAGAGTTTTGAGAATTTTTTTCAGAATTTTTTAGCATTTTCTCATATTGGTAAAAATAGTTGTTAATAAGAAAATACAGTACTAAAAAGTTGACAAAAAATTCTCACTTCTTCTCTTATGCAAAAGTTTTATCATTACTTATCGAACACTTTGTATATATAAGAATAAATTACAATATAAAAGCGCAATACATTAAATTATGCTTGACATATACTTTGCAACTTGAAATTGTAATAACTAAATTACACGATAATGAATAATTCAAATAATGACATTAAGTGATAACAGTTGACTGAAATGCAATATACATAAATATATATAAATCTAAAACTGGTTGGTGATATGCAAAATTTTTAAAAGTTCATGGTAAGGAAAATAAAACTTGTAAATAAAAATTTGTAAATAAAACTTTTCAATACATAATGTTATTATTTGTTTTTTTTTTTAGACTATTAGTTCCAATATGCAGACTTTCTCTCTGTTTTTTTTTTCATTCTTTCATTCTGTTTATACATGTAAATTGTCCAACATATATGTATATGTATAATTTGAGAAAAGAAAGATATTATAATGCATTATTAAATACGTAATTATCATGTGATGAATCAATGTAAGAATAGAGCATGGAAAGAATTTGCACATTAAAAATAAAAATAAAATTTTTAATATAAAACGGTGAAAATATAATCAATGAATCTGTGAACAATGTATCGACAAATAAATAATATATAAAAGTCAAGTTTAAATAAAACTTTTTTCTTTTTCTAATCTAATTTTATACTGCGAATTTTGTGTATTATGCTTTTAAGTTTTTTACTATGTATAATATTATGTATAAAGACTACAGAGTAAAGGTAATTTTTTAATAATAATTTTAGCATAATTAAAAATTTATTATCGATAGTAATATATTATTATTCTAGCTTTAATTCAGAAATATGTTTTTAGAATGATAATCAACACATACAGTCTGCAAAATTAGAAAAAATGTACAACAGTACATAGAAATTAATATTTATAGTTCGTTTTTTTTTAGAATTTCTTGTTCATACTTCACATAAAGGTGAAGAATTACAAGGTCGATTAAAAAAAAACAAGAGTCGTGGCAATAAGAGAAAAACGTAAGATAAAATAAGCAGTAAGTGAATCGGCCAACACACATTCGAGATCGTAAAATAAGTAGTCATCAATCGTAACGTAAATATTAAATAAAAAACGTTGATTGCTTACTGTTGAGGTTTTATTACTTATATTTTGTATGCTTTTGTATATTTTTTATATGAATTTGATGTTATTGAATTATATATAACATAAATTCGGTTAATAATCAATCAATTATGGAAGATAAAAGAAAAGGAAAAAATTAAAAAATCAACAATAATTAATATACTTACGAAAATGGAAGCTAAAGAAATGAAAAATAAAATTAATTTGGCAAAAAAAATTTTTTTTTAAATCATAGAAATAAAGCGAGAAATGAAAAACTAACAGAAAGAAGAGGAAAATAAAATGATTATCTTCTTTACCTTTTGATAAAAATAAATATTTAGTTAAATTACTTTTCTCTCTATTGTTAAAATCTTATTCCAATAATCGCTTTATAAATGCAATGTGTGGAATGCCATGTTATACAATGCTTATATAAGCATTATATGATACATTTATATTATTTATGAATGGATATTTTTTATTGAGTTGAAATAATCACTTTTTTTACATATTTCAAAAGTGCAATAATGTTTTAAAAACATGCTCATAAAGTTTTAAGTGTAAATTCAAATAGCGCGCATACTCGTCTGCTCGCCCAATCTTGTTTGGACAAATAATTACTTATTTATTAACACAATGTCATGGCTTATTTCGAGCTATAAATAAATTAACTTTAAATTAATATAATCAACAAACGTTTCGGCTTACAAAGTCTTTCTCAATGTTAGAACGTAGAAATACAATCTTAAATTAACCAACAATGAATATGGATACAATGAAAATTTAAAAACCATCAGTGTCATCTGGTATGATACCTATTGACATTTGAATTTTTTTATATTTTGACACTTCACCACTGATGGTTTTTAAATTTTCATTATATCCGTATTCATTGTTGGTTAATTTAAGATTGTATTTCTGCGTTTTAACATTGAGGAAGGCTTTGTAAGCCGAAAGGTTTGTTGATTATATTAATTTAAAGTTAATTTATTTATAGCTCGAACTAGCTATGACATTGTATTTATTTTTAAGAAAATATACGAGCATTTTTTATTCTAAATTTTAAATTATTTATTATTATAATCATAAATTTAGAGACTGGTTATAAGTTTAAGATTGGTAAGACAGTTGATAGTAAATTACTTTTTATTCATTTAAAAAGTTATTTTATGTTATAATCCATGTTCCTCTCTTTTTTGGGTTACTGTTATAAATTCCCTAGGAATACGGACATAAATATATAGATTTTAGCGATTTCAGCGATTTATTTCCAACAGTAGCATATTCCCGCTTATATCAACAAAATAAAGCTTATATAAAACAAATTATAAAGAAACAACATTGCCAATATTCTAAAACTTTATAACTGTTGTGTGTTTCGCAAGTTTTCTCCGTGTCTAGATCCATTTTTGGAATGCGATTTCGTGAGTCTTTCACTTCAGCAGAGCGAGAAGCAGTCTGATACTCAGTATCAGGCTGTTCCTCACACACAACAGTTATATAGAAAGCATCCGTGGAAGTCAAGAATATTCTGAAACTTTATTTGTGAGTAAATAAAATATTGAGCAATATTGGACTCAAAAATATTCTGAAACTTTGTTTGCGAGTAAATAAAATATTGAGCAATGTTTCTAAAAAAAATTCATATCGATTTACTAACTCCTTATCAAGATATTGACGATAAAGTAACACATAAAATTTCGAATGGACTACATAACACTTCGATTGCTCAAAACATGACAACAGTATCAATAGTACAAAGGTTATATATATTTTTGATTTTTAAGTATCATGTGATGTCTGATAAATATTATTAATATATATGTCTTTCGTGTTATACAGTTGATTTAAAGGAAAATTCATGTCCAAAAGTTTTTTACCAACGATTACAAAAATATAAATATATTCATCTATAATGCCAAATATCACATTAACTGACTTTAAGTTTTATACACGATACGACTTATATTTTAACTTATAAAAATTAACTTATAAAACGACTTATATTTTAACTTATAGAATTTAATCAATTTCAAAACTTTTCTAGTACTGTATAGTCAGAACATACTTAATAATCAAACTAATGAAAGGAAAAGATCAAATAAGAGTCGTGTGCAGTACTTTGTGCGTAAAATTTTTATAGTATAATATATAAAAAAAAGATAATTATATATATTATGTTAAAAACGTTTACATGTTTTGATTTCTTTCAAACCATTCTCTAACGTAGATAAATTAAAACAAAAATAAATCAACTGTGGAGTAGTAAATAACTTCTCATATTAATAAGTATTTGGTGCTGATAAGTCATTTCATAAAGAAAAGAAAAGTGCATTGTTCTTTTCCCTATAAATTAACTCATTACTATTATATAAGTACTATTATATAAGTACTGATATGCGAGGTTGTTGACTACTTTACAATCTGCTTCTGTTCTAATTACGTTCTGAGGCTGAGAAGAAGTCAAAACATGTGAACATTTTTAAATAAATAAATAATAAACGAACAATTGGGAATTGACGCTGTAGACATTATGCAGTTTTACTTTGAAAAAGCTTTATCTCAAATAATAAAAAATTAATTAGTTTCGATTAATTTGTTAGCATTTTTCAGTAAAACAAAAATTATTACAATAGATTGATATCCATTAGTTGCAATCCAAACCAAAAATAATTATAGTAGACTGATATCCATCTGGTTACAATCATTGTGAGGCGATAACCATTCATCCATTACAGAGCAATCTCTTCAATTGAAATGCTGAATGGTAGTGAATGACTAGGAATTTCAAAAGAAATGATATAACGGATGATTATAATTGTTATAAATTATTTCAATCATAAAGTTAATAATTAAAATTTAATAAAAGACAATAAAAACATATTGAGATTCAAGAAAAGGTATTCCACAATTGTCATTATATAGCGCAGCACGCAGGTAGTGCGTTAAATTAGTTAAGTGTTATATTTCAATTAAACTAGTTTGTTGCAGTGTTAACAAAGATGAGTTTGTTCTATAAACATATTGATATCTGTTTATAGATATAATTTCTTTATTGAATTATTAATTTTCTTAGTTACAGATGTTGAACTCGTAATAAACTAATATAGCTTTGCTAAACCAACAAATCTATTTTTTTCCATGAACCATTCAGAAGTTATTTAGATAACTCAGAACTTTTGGGGTATTTCTGGTGGAAAAATTATGCTAAAATCTCGTTGAAAATGATACTATCTCAGTGAAATCGCTGAAAATTTGATGAAATTTTACTGAAAGTGAATTTTTTAACATACTGAAAAATCGCCGAAATTAAATTGAAATTTCTTTGAAATGCTAAAATTTTGCTGAAATTTTTTTGAAAAAGTGTTCCAAAACGGAATAATTTTAGAGAAATTTTACTGTACAGTATATAAATTTACACAAAATTATTTCTGCACTAATGATTTAGTTTGACTGTTAGGGCTTTTATTTCTGATATTATCATTTATTTCTGTAAAATCACATTATATACGGTTTATAAGATACTTTATATTGTAAAAGAAAAATATTAGTCTTGAAGATCAAAAGGTTATTAGCACTATCAGATAAGTTATAAATTAAATATTAGATACTAAACATAGTTAAAATAAGTTAACAATAAATTTATTGATTTATAATACTAAAATTAAAAATGAACTAAAATAAATAGCTTTACATAGACAGAGATATCAAGAGGCTAATTAATGCAAAAAATTCTGTTTTTCATATTCAATATGATATTCCATATTTCTTGGATTGAAGGAAAAGTTCTGCGGTATTTTATTAGATCAAAATTATATATATAATATCTTCGTTAAAAATAATTAAAATTAAAATTTAAAAAGAATTTTAAAGCTTGAAATCTCTACTTCCGAATGTTGAATTTATTTGAGTTTTGTTATTTTTATATATGAAAACCTACGAGTTGGAAAAAAGGGAAATTTTTCTTCTTACTTTATGGGTCTATCACGTGCCAAAAAAAATTTGCGAAAATTTTCGACTATCTATATTATAAAAAATTGAAGATCTTACAAAATCGTTTATTAAAAACATTTTTATGATTTTTTTTTGTTCTTGAATTATTCACAAGTTAAATAAAAAGAGCATTCTGTGATTGCATAACTCCATTAAAAATCATCGTAAATCATCTGCAATTAAAAAAACAGATTCTTAAATCAGAAACATTGCTTTATTGAATAGTATCATGCTAATTTTTTAAATGTAAAATATATGGAAATTTGTTAAAAAAAATGTGTATTACTATTCTTATATATATTGCACAATGAAAAAAAAGACATTAATATTACATTTGTAGCTCAAATGTATATATTCTATTTTTTTTTTAAATTGGGAGTTACATCACTTGAGGGCTTTAAGAACCTGTTTAATTAATTACGATGATTTTTAATGAGGAGTTATAAGCAATCAAAGTCAGAATGTTCTTCTAATTCGCGTGTAACTTGGTAACAAAAAACTAAAGTTTTTTCTAAAAGACGTTTTTTGTTGTCAGACATAAGTCAGATAGTTGAAAATTTCGCAACAAATATATTCTGTATATAATTTTGAGTTAACAAAATTTCGCAACTTTTTCTTCAACCCAATATATTTAATTTATATATTGCAATAATGTTAATTAAATTTAAATTAGAAGCAATATGAAATATATATATAAGTTGTAAGAAATGTGGATTATACATTGAATAAAAGAAGATAACAGACTACATATTGTTATACATTAATTGAAAAATAATTGTTAGAAATTGAAATTGGTTGCCCTAATATTTGTTATTTATAAAATTTTCATTTATTGTAAAAGATGAAAATTTCAAGAGAATTCTTCCAAATTATTATACTTATTAATCAATTACTTATCTATATAACCATTAGAAAATAAAAAGTATAAAAATATCGCTCCTATATTCTTTTTGATTAATATCTCGAAAAATACGTAATCAAAAGAAGTTTCATTATTGTGTTTTGAAAAGATTCCGATGTCAATTACAAGAATATTGAATAAAAAGTGGGGAATCTATTTAAAAGTTGCATCTATTTTAAAGTTGATTTTGAGAACTCCGTATTTATGATAAAATATTGAAATCTCATTACTATTATATGAATAATTTTTCTTTTCAATGCATTTTCGAGATATTTTACCAATTCTATACTTTTTCCTCATTCTATGTGTGCTGTGCGCGCGCGCGCGCGTGTGTGTGTGTAACGTAAACTATAGATATTCATAGTTAATAATGAATTTTGGAAGCTTACGTAGTGTATAATCCTTTCTTTTAGTGTGTGTACCTCTAATATTGGTTTGTAGTCACACAAAAAAAGTCTTATATTTATGTCACTCTTGTATATATTCGCTCGATATAACTACAGATATTCGCTCTCATTCTACTTACCCTTCTTTATTTCTTAACTATTTAAAATTCTAGACAAATAATTCCCCTATGTGCTGTTCTGAATTATAAGCTGAATCACTTGGACTGTAGATTACTCATATCGTGCGACAGCTCTTATAATACTGTCTAAGAATTCAATCCATTGCTAATTCGATCGCACTGCATATAAGCCATCTTCCTCTGTATTCTGTAACTCGTTATCAAGGAATGGAAAGTTTCTCTACAACACAATGCAGCATTGCAGCATATTGCATGTTGCAGCAATATTGCAGCGGTATTGCAGCAATACTGAGTAGAAAAAGTAACAAGTTACCGTTACTAGTTACCGATTTTTAAAAGTAACTCGTTATCGTTACTTGAGAAAGTAACTTTTCGTTACTTTTCCGTTATTTTTTTTAAATCGACGACTGCCAAGGACTGTCGTCACAGCGGACAGACCTACGGGCTTTCTAGTTTCAAGCACTATGCACTGTAAAAAATTTTTGTGTAAAATTATAACTATTATAGTGGGTAATTTTAAAACTATAATAGTTGTGAACATTCACGTGTTTATAAATTTGCAATATGCAAATAAAAATAATTTCTTGGTTTGTAATTAAATAGATTGTGGAAGTATAGGATAACTCCGGCAAATACGCCGCGCTGAGATTTACGCTGCAGAGGTCAGAAAAAATAGAAAGAATGGGGATCATTTTTCCACAACTAATTTGTTACCTTTGTGTTATATTAATACTAAATTATGATTTCAGTTTCTTACTTGTTAATATCAATGAAATTATTGTGAGTTGAATCGATTTGTCACTGTAATAAGTATGCCATCATAAATTATATCTACATAAAATGATAACTGTAGGGCGTGTAAAAGACTTAGTGATTATTTCGTGATACATACGTGTAGTGGAATAGTAAAGCATGTTGTGTAGCAAAATACAAGTACTTTGCTTTCGTATTCTTTGTTTAGTTTGTTGTCTTGTATATCCCACCAGTTTAGGATATACGGCATTTTTAGCGAGCGATTTATGCCCAAAGCATACAAAGAGTGCGCAGATTGAATTCAGTGCACTAAATACAATAAATGCATTATATAAAATATATACCTCATCTCATAACACTTGTAATATATGTAGAAAGATTGTAATTATTATTTATTACTTTATGTACATATTTACCATTTTTATTCCTTAATAAAACTTTATAAACACATTTTATAAGTTATTGTGTCATTATACGTCTTATTTATATGCATTATTTGTAAATTTTTCATGCTGTACATAACCTCCGTCCCCCTAAGAGTAGCTATATATCCCATTCCTATAGAATATATGGCAAAAATGCAAGGGTTTCAAAAAGTTTATTTTTTAATATGAAAAATAAATATTTCAGATTTCTAATATTTTTTTTCATGGTAGTTTTTCATAATAGACAGTACAAAGTTTTTACTGATATAATTTATTTACTTAAACATAGTAAATAATAATATTCTTGAGGCTTCCATAGATGCTTTTTATATAAAGATTATGCATTTCGCGGATTTCCTTCGTGTCCAGATCCATTCTTGGAATGCTAACGTTTCGTGAACCTGGACACAGGGGAAACGCATAATCTTTATATAATAAATAATACTTAATAAATTAAGTTTTTGATAGAGCGTATATATCGGAGTTACCCTAATTATAATGTGTATGAGTAGTTGTAAAATTCGTTACTGTTATCAAAAAAGTGTAACTTTGTTATCGTTACAGTTACCAAAGAAAAAAATTAATTGTAACTTCGTTACAAGTAAATACTTTCATTCCCTGCTCGTTATACAATCGTTCATAATGATATTGCGCAGATATTTTACATAGTAAGTTTATGAACATATAACGACTGCATAACGAATTACAGAATACAAGGACTGATGTGCTAATATTGGGTCATTTAAAAAGTATCCGCGGTTTTTTCATTCAAAAATTGAACAAAAAACCGCGGATACTTTTTAAATAGCCTAATATGTCGTATTAATGCGAAATATATGTTTTAGCTATAATGAAATCAAACTAGCCCATTGTTCTAATAACTGTATCATAAAAATTGTCATGATTAAATTAAATTACATTAGACTCATAAAGTAAATGTTATAATTTTAATAATTTTAAATTTTTGTAAATGTTTACAGAGTATGTATGCTGTTTAATTGCACGCTATTAATTTTTACAATTCAATTATTATTGTTTTTCTTGCTCAATCGATTTATTTTTTTCTTTTTGTGTAACTGCATAAAATATATCAAATTAAAATAACATGAATTTTTAATTTAAAATGATTTATAACAGATACAATAATTTATCCGAATTTTAATTTGTAAATATATCATTGCAAATAGGAAATATGCAATAATTGCGAATATCCATAATAAAGACTAATAAAATAATACATTTGCTATTATATGTCAAATTCATTTCTAACTTATCAATCTTTGATATTTATTTAACTGCGCTTATCTTAGCGTCGAGACATTTTTATTTTGGATAGCTACTAACATCGAATAAAAAATTTACATAGTTTAAAATCATAATAACAGTGGCTTACGAAGCTGATCAAATATAGTATATTACACAACAATTATTTTTATTTAGAATTGATTAAAAAAAGACAATTAATGACTTTCAATATATATAAGTTTCAATATCAATATAACGTGTACACATATATAAAAATAAATATCTATATTTATAATGAATATCTAACTGTTATCTTGTTTAATGATGTGTTAATTCTTAAAATGTCTTGATGTCTTACTTAACAATTTTTTATTGATAAATGTAATAACATTATTGTCTTGATCATGATTTTTTGTTGATATGTTCTTAAGATAAATAATATGCTACTCATTTTCCGCTAAGTATTCAATCATTTAATACGATACATAATTTATACATCTCGAAACTTCAATTAAACATTAGCCAAAACCAAACAAAACTTATTATTATTAACATTTTTTTTATTTCCTTTAATCATCTGCACTCAAACATTAAAATGCTCAAATATGTCGCTAAAACATTCGATTTTACTTAAAATATTCGATATTAAGGTATGATATAAAAACGATATAAGATTCTTTAATAACACATACCTCATTATGACGATATCAAATAAATATTAATTAACAGTAACATAAAATTAATGTTATAATTTCAAATTTAACGATATAATTGCTAATTTTGTTATATTATTATTCATTTTGTTAAGTATGAAATTATAATATCGATGTAAAATATTATTGTTAGTCGGAATTTATTAGGTAGCGTGAATAGTTTATTCATACATTTTATCTATCAAATCAGCATACATTTTTTGAACTACATTCTTTTTAAGTTTTAACGTGGGTCCTAATTCGCCAGTTGGAATCGAAAAATCATGAGGAAGAATTTCGAATTTTTGTACTTTTTGAGCATTACTTACAGCTTGCATATTTGATCTTTTAATTGCCTCATTGATTTCTTCATATATCTAAAAAAGCAAGAAACATTTTATAGTATTTAAACATCCGGACCAAACGAACAAATACGAATGCTATCGTACTGGCAATGTTGTTTGCATTAAAATAACTAATACACAATATTGACCTAGTATTAATTCAATATTGTCTCAATACGTTTACATCATCAATATTTATAATAACTAATGCATCGCCAGTAAATTATTACTACAAAAGTTGTTTATTCATATTTGTTTGCGTTCATTTGCTCAATTCGGACTTAAAAAATAAATATTTTTTTATTATACAATATTAACTAATGTTATGAGTCTCTTTGAAGACTTACTGCTACATCACGAGAGCTTATGACTTCTGTAATCGTTTTGGCACTACTACCAATAGATTGTGCCCATTTTAATACATCTGGCGTCAGCGTATCTAACGGCGCACCAGTTTCTTCATTAATATTACTCTGAAAAAAAACGTATTAGTTGGACATTTATAGTTTTAAATTTATATTCTTTTATTTTTTCGCATTGTACCTTAAGCGTGACAAGGACTGTTAAATATTTCCTTTTATCTCCAACTGCCATAACATTACTTAAATATGGTAATTCAGATAATATCGATTGTTCTATATTATACGGTGCCACATTTTCTCCTCCACTTGTGATTATAAGTTCTTTTATTCTACCTGCGAATATACAAAATATATTATATATCGTACTTGCTGACATAACATGAATATGATTATTTTTAACAATATTCTGATGAAAATTTTGCTTAAAATTTTTTATATAATTTTTTTGAAAATTGTATAAAAATATTTCAGAATCTTTGAATAATTTTATAACTTTGTTTAAATTTTTTAAATTTTTTACGCACTGGAACATTTTTAAGAAGTGTCGAGAAAGATTTTATTCTAGAGTCGTTCTACGTGTGAGAATTTTAAAATATTTTCAGATTTCTAAGATTCCTATTTTGTAATTTTTCATAAAATCTTATAAAATCTTTTCAAAGATATATAAAAAGAAATCTCAAAAATCTTAGAATATTTCAAAATTCATACGTACAAAAAATTCTGAAAAAAGATACATTTTTCTTAGTGTTTCTAAAAAATAATTCAATATGTATAAAAATTCTCAAAAAAATTTTTGTCAAAATATTACATAATGACAAATGTTAATAGATGTAAAACATATGTTTACCAGTAATAAACAAATTCCCTTTTGAATCGAATTTGCCAAGGTCACCACTATGTAACCAGCCGTTTTTATCTTTGGCTTCTTCAGTTTTTTCTGGTGCATTTAAATAACCCATAAATATATGTCGTCCACTCATACAAACCTCTCCCTCACCATGTTCATCTATATTATCTAATTTTGTATATACTCCAGACATAGGTCTTCCTACACTATGCAGGCTATAAATAAATAAAAATAACGTCTATTGTATATAATATATTAGGTGTTGGAATTAATTCGTAGCGTTTTACAAGTGATGGGAAGTACTTTCATTAATGTATTTTTTAATGCTCATGTGAAATAAATAACATTCTTTCATTAAAAAACGCTACGAATTAATTCCAACACCTAATATTTTACAGATATCTTTGTAAAAATATAAAGAATAAAAGCAGATATAATTTACTTGTATTCTTTACAGTCGGTTATTGTATGAGGTCCAGTACTTTCAGACATTCCATATACATCTAATATAGATACGTCTAAACTTAAGAAATATTTTTTAATATCGATATTCAAGGGTGCTGCTGCGGTAATGAACATGTGACATTTGTTTAAACCCAATGCTGTCTTGACTTTGTCGAAAACAAGCCATTTTGCAAAGACGTAGCCCCAATGTTTGTAATCTATGCCATTTATTTTATTTGTGTAGTAATGAAGACCTTGTGCTTTTGCCCATTTAGCAATCCACGTTTTTATTACACCATTATTTTTTGCTTTTTCTTGCATCTTTTCATATATCTTTTCCCATACTCTAGGCACTCCCAGGAAAATAGTCGGTTGTGCCACAAGTAATGTATTTAATAATGTACCCTTTAATGCACCTGAATCTGCAAAGCACACTGTAGTCGCTAACATAATGTTTGCTATGACGTCAATTAACTAAAATTAATAAAAACATGATTATAAATCAATTTTTTTTCTATTGAAATAGATATTTAGATGTAATTACAAGTTTGGGAAAGTTACTTTAAAAAAAAATAACTCATCGTTATCCATTAGAAAAGTAACTATCATTAGCTTTACTTTTGCTATTCAAAATGTATCAAATAGCTTTTTTTGAAGTGGCATTTAATGTCGCTAATTGACAAATTTAATCGAGCTCTATAATAGTTGTAATTAATTACAACATGGTAAAAAATAATACTTCTCTTTTTTAAAATTGGCTGTACACATTTATTTTAGAGCTTTTTTAATCTTTTTTAAATTAATTGTAATTTAACATAAATTACGTTTTTTTTGTAACTAATTGTAATTTATTTAACAGTTACTTCTATACAGTTACTTTTTATATTTTAAATTTATATTTCTCAACATATTGACCAAAATGAAGTGTTCAATAAACAATCTGTAATTCTTGTAATTGAAATATATTTTTATCTCTGATATTTTATAAACAAATTTTTATACAAAAACATATGTATAATACAGTATAAACATATGCAATATATTATATATGAAATATCTACTTTCTAAGTAACTATAACTAGTTATGTTTAGAAAGTAATTTTTTCAATCCTATAGTGATATTACCAAAATATTTCTACTTATAAGCCCCGTTTTCACATTATATGATTAGTAAAGATTAAAGAATTCTTGAATGAATTTTATTAATGAATTTCTTAGTAATTTTTAGTCTTTAGGTAATCACATATTGTGAAAATGGGCCTGAAGACATCTAAATAAAATACATTATCCTATTTGAAACATCTCACCTGTGCTGCAACATGAGATAATGGCAAGTAGCTAACTATAACTTCTGATTTTTCTTTTATTTGTAACGTTGATGTTACTGCGCGTATGCCATGTAATATATTATCATGATTTAACATTACAGCTTTTGGATTTCCAACTGTTCCTGACTGGAAAAATTGCAAATAAGGAAATGATACATTAAATATTATAGCAGATTAATTGTAATAAATTGTGATGATTAATTGTGATAAATTTAACATACCGTATATACTAAAATGCAACATTCGTTTACTGCTATCGTCTTTAATACATATGATAATTTATCCTCCGATTCTGTTTTACCTATGTTCAATAAATCGTTCCACTGACAAATAATAAGTAAAAAATAAGTTGTGTATACTAAATAAAAAGGTATTAGATAAGTATAGTAAATTTACACTCAAAATATTCTTTTCGGTAGGTTTGCCATCATATTGAACAATTGCTTTCAAGTGAGGCAAATTGTGTTTTATTTGCAAGATTTTTTGCAATTGTTTCTCATCTTCAACGACTATTATATTTGCCCTGCTGTGTTCAGCACAATATTGGCACGCCTCTGGAGAATTTGTAGTATAAATCCCTGTAGCTAATCCACTAAAAAAGAACGATGAGATCTATTTATCTAAAAATCGGAAAAATAAAAATATACGTTGTTGAAACGTTATATCTTTTTTTATTATTACATCGCTATATAAGTAAATTGTAAATTGTGTAAAAGTAATTATACGTGATACTCATTTAGACATAAAAGTATTAAGCTTTTTTACCCAGCATATATAGTCGCAAGTTCGGTAATGAACCATTCTGGACTGTTGAACCCCATTATGCAAACGCTATGATATCGCTCCAAACCCAGCTTCAGAAATGCTTTTGCGACGGTTTTTACAATAGACTCGTATTCTCTGTAATATAAATTAACAAAATCGTATAAAGTTAATTGTATTATCTAACATGATAAAGAGTTTAATTGCTAAACTCATTAAAATTACTTATCAATCAGAAAAGAAGAAAGAACAAAGAGTTGTACAAAATAATATTTTTATAAAATTATAAATAGAAAAATTAGTCTTATACATTTTATCATATATTACTTATTGTGATAATGAAGAAAAATAAAAGTCTTATTACATTTTTTTTTATACATACTGGAAGGTATATGTGGTTCTTTTGCCGTTGGCATCAGGTGCAGATACCAATGCTATATGGTCAGAATAAAGCTTTGCTGTTCTAGTTAAAACTCCAGGGATTGATACAGGCATATATGAATTAAGTTCATTGCTATCTAATTTTATTCGTACTTTGCCATCGACGTTACATGTAGTATCTACGTCCGCAGGTAGCACCTGATCAGGTCCTAAAAATATGTAAACATAAATATTTTACTTTCTTATTTAAATAAAATGATAATTTAAAGAAAATAGCAATTTTTAAACATTGTTTAAACAAAATAACAATTTACAAAACTAAATTGTTTAATAGAATAGAAGAAAATGCATACTTTGCTGTGGGTAGAATATATAAATAATTTTCTACAATAAAGTAAAATAAGATAAGTACAATACTTAGCAGTAATGATTTAACATTGTAACTGACAATAAATTGTAAAAGGAGATCGATAGATTTAATAAGATAAGAGAATTTAATTGGAATAATTATTAAAGAAATTTTTTAATAAAAATATAATGAAATTACCATCGAGACCAGTTTCACTAGCTGATGCATATCTAATCGATTGAGTCATCTCCTACAACAAGTTTTTCCACTCGGTTTATGTACTTTAAATATTAAAATAGTATAACATAAATTTTAAGTGAGTTTTTAAAGTATGGCGTTGCTCTTACGTTTTATGTTAATAATAGTCATCCACATTACCAAGCAAAAAATATGATTTTTGCAGAAATTATTAATATACATATATTATACAAAAATTAATATACATATTAGATTTTATAATTACCGACAGAAGCACTTTTTCTTACTTGTTTACATGTGACATTATCATTAACGCATACAAGATTCTAAAGAACTAAAATCATCTAATGAATAATTTAACATATAAGTAGCAAAAAATTTGTATTAAATAATTCGTATATTATAACTTTAAATTATTGTAATATTGTTGGAATTTTTTGCAATTCCAAACATCTATATTATCTCTATGATTTATAATATTACTGTGATGTAATGAATCAAGCTACGAATTCTTTTACTGATGCACAATCTCAAATGAAAATCTCTAATAGTATTATAGAATATATTATGAGAAACTTGTATTAGGTGTTGGAATTAATTCGTAGCGTTTTACAAGTGATGGGAAGTACTTTCATTAATGTATTTTTTAATGCTCATGTGAAATAAATAACATTCTTTCATTAAAAAACGCTACGAATTAATTCCAACACCTAATATTATCATTTTAATTAAAATTGTAAGAGGTTATTAAATGTGCGTGCTTGGTAATAATGTAATTGCTAAATCTAATTATACAGTTATATTATATAATAGATATGTACTGCATGCAGTACGCAAAGTAAACACTTCTGTGCTATATACATATAAAGTTAACAAATTATGAATGACAAAAAAAGAAATGATACTCAATCACAGAAAAATAACGATTGTTGACACTTACTTATTTAACGAAGTTATCATTTACTACATACGTAATATTATTATTAGTGCTTGATGAAATTAATGGATGCATAAAAAACGCGAATCTTTGAATTACGTAATTAATTGAATCAAATTCGTTCAAATAAACACATTTTATCGCGAATAGTAACTGCAATAAATTTATCAGATTTTTTTACAATTATATTACGTGATTCAATTAAGATTCATCTATTGCGTTTTTTATCGTCCATTAATTTTCACAATAAATGGCGTGATGATTCAATCGATTTTTTTTTTATAAATATCGTACTTTATCATCTCGTGTAAATCCATTTATTCCGCACGACTGTATGAGCTGAGATACGGACATTGTTGTATCTAAGATAACAATAAATAACAAAATAATAAGACAAAAAGTGTTTACTATTAAATTTATAATGAAACGAATTTCTGTTATTTATATAGCTTTATTAATATCTTAATTTTTGCCAGAAAATTGGATATAATTCAAACTTATTTTAATTTAATGCTTTGATACATATATGCGTAATAACAAATTGGTACACAATGATTAAAAAAAAAGCAAATAGAAATGGTAAATAAAACAAGAATAAAATTATATTATACCTAATTAATATAAAAGTCTAATAATAAGTTGCGATATTGTATTTATTTATGAATATACTATTAAATTTTAAGATTTAACATGTCTAGATAATAGGTTGCAAAATAAATAATATTACATATTATGTTGAAATTATGTAATTTTTACAAAAATATGTTTTAGTTTTTATGTAACATTTTTCAACAGTTAGAATTTTCAAATAAATGAAGAAAAAAAATTGGAATTATTTATTTAATACTATTTGATTATTTTAAAATCATACATGATAAAGTAATTGTACAATATCTAAATTACATGTAAAAAAGAGTTAAAAATAAATATTATAATGTACAAAATGAATATTATATAAAAAACATGTATAGAATATATAGAAACTGGCAGGGTTGGTATTGCTAAGTTAAAAAGTTAAAAGTTAAGTTATAAAGTTAAAAAGTTAATTAATTTTAACTTGACTTACAAGGGAATACAACCAAGTGAACCCTCTCCGATTTAAATGAGTTTTTATTATGTTGTTCTACGGATAAAAATAAAAGAAGACATATATTTTTTTATGCGTGTTGAGTTGTTAAGAAGGTGAAATTGTCTCTTAAAAAAATCTGTTTTTTCTTTCAGATTGAATATCTTCGAAACTGTAGAGATAGAAAAAAATTTTAGAATGAAAATTGAATGACTTCAAGAGTATTTTAAAACTAAATAAAAAAAAATTTAAATAAAAAAATTTTTTTTAATTATTTATAATAAAAATTATTTATTTATAAAGAAAAAATTTTTTTATTCTAAAGTACTCTTATGTCATTTAATTTTCAATCTGTAAATTTTCTATCTCTTATAGTTTCGACGATATTCAATCTGAAAGAAACAAATCGATTTTTTTGAAGAGAGGATTTCATCCCCTTAACGTGCGACTCAACACGTATAAAAAAATATGTCTCCTATTTTTGCAACATTGTTGTGTGCAATATTGTCGTGTGTGCAATATGCTGCGTGCAATATTGTTGTATGCGAAGCCTTCCCGTATAAATTTAACGAAAGCAAAGACTCTACAAATTCAAAATGATAAAAAGTAATAAAGGCTGTGGGAATCAACACAGTTATTATTTCAGATTATTTCATATTTATTAAATTTATTCCATAAATTTTTGTGCGATTTCGATAATCATAATATAAAAGAATTTTGACGTTTCAACTCCTCTTTGAGTCATCTTTAGAATGAATTATTCATTGTTAGATAACAAATTCTTGTGCTGTAATCAAATTTTTCATGTAATGTGTGGATTTCCCAACAGTTGACAGATTATTGGAAGTCTTTACTTAGAAACCGCTGTGTCGAATACTTCACAATAATTTTTAAATTTTATTTTATTTTATCAGTATGACCGTATGCTACGAAAAAATTTTTGTTATTCATGTAATTTTAATTGTGTAATGAATTATGGAGCTTATGTTGTGATTCCAATAGTTTTAATTTTAACTTAACTTAATTTTTTAAAAATTAACTTATCCAACCATGAAAACTAGAAATAATATATCCACGCAGAAAAAAGTCATCGTGATATCAAAATGACGTAAAAACAGCTCCAAATGATTAAAATTTCTCGATCAATTACAATTTATTTTAATCTTATCGAGACTCATTGCTCTGCTTAGATATTAATTACTTAGTTTAACAATTATTATGATTTATCTATGCAAAAAAATTATGTTTTTAATTCACGAATTATACATATAAGAAAGCAACACCGATGTCTGAATGAATAGAAAATAAAAGCGTAAGTATTTTTAACATTCTCAATATGTTTCGCAAGCAATGAAATTGTGTCAAAAATATTTGTAATATTTTGATATCTTAGTTTACGTAAAGAGTCAATCAGATTAATATGATTATGTTGCGATTATACACAACAATTAAAGTAAATGAACACCGAAACTATGAACAATACTTGTTAATGAATCTGACGATGAATAGTATACAATTAAAATTGGTAATATAAAAGAATAAATTTAATTATACTTTCCAAAGTGCATTGCTTAATTATACTTGCGTTACCAATCGATTCCAAAGTACAAAATTACAGAGATAATCAAAATCGCTGTTTAAAGTGTTAATGCACAAGCACAATAGAATAATTATTTAATAAATAAATAAAAAAATGAAAGTTGCCCAAATACGCATGTTTCTCTTACACATTTATATATATATTTTTAATCTTTAGTACACACGATGATTTTCCGATCCTTTATTCCTATCGGAGTTTTTCATTTCCTAGGTTAATTTTCATTACTTTAAGAAATATACAAAAATTATTAAATTATTCTTATATATATATTCAATATCTTTAGACAATATTTAAAAAATTGTGTTTAAAAAAATTGTATTAGGTGTTGGAATTAATTCGTAGCGTTTTACAAGAGATGGCACAAGCAGTACACTATTTCGTTGTTACCTATAGTTCTGTATACATTGTAAACTATCATAGGACGTCATTTGCCGTACATAACCTTTCTTGAAATCATAAATAACAATACTGTATAATTCATTGAATATGTCAAAATTTGTGCCAGATAAAGTGTTTTTGCGGGGAGTTTTACTTCATTACTTTAATATGAACAAAAGTGCAGCTGAAGCTCATCATATTTTAGTGGATGTGTATAGTGAACATGCTCTGGCTGAGCAAACGTGTAGGAAGTGGTTTGCACGTTTTAAAGCTGGTGATTTCGACTTGGATGACAAGGAGCGACCTGGTCAGCCGAAAAAATTTGAAGATAACGATTTGCAGGCACTGCTCAATGAAAACTCATGTCAAACACTTAAAGAATTATCTACGTCATTGGAAGTTGACTTCTCAACAATAGGAAAACGTCTTAAAAGTTTGGGCATGATCCAGAAGGAAGGACATTGGGTCCCATATGAATTGAAACCAAGGGATATTGAGAGACGTTTTCTCACGTGCGAACTGCTGCTTCAACGGCAGAAAAGAAAAGGTTTTTTGCATCGGATTGTTACCGGTGACGAAAAGTGGATCCATTATGACAATCCAAAGCGCAGAAAGTCATGGGTTAAGCCCGGCGAACCATCAACATCAGTGGCAAAGCCCAATATCCATGGCTCAAAGCTCCTGCTCTGTATTTGGTGGGATCAGAAGGGTGTCATATACTACGAACTGCTAAAACCGCATGAAACCGTTACTGGAGATCTCTACCGACAAAACGCTACGAATTAATTCCAACACCTAATACATTATCGAAACTAATAGACAATTCGATTATATTAGGTGTTGGAATTAATTCGTAGCGTTTTACAAGTGATGGGAAGTACTTTCATTAATGTATTTTTTAATGCTCATGTGAAATAAATAACATTCTTTATTAAAAAAACGCTACGAATTAATTCCAACATCTAATATAAATGTTATAACAATTACTTGATATTCCTAATTCTTTGAAGAAAACAAATATGCAAAACACGAATGATCCTTGTGTTAAGGATTAAAATATAAAAACATAAATTTTGAATTACCTTTTTAAACCGAAAATGGATTCACTCTTAATTATATTTTTTACATTTAAATATTATATCTGAAAATTTGAGATATTATTGTTATTAAAATAAACTTAAGCATCAACATAAGTTTCAAAGATAGCCTTTCTCGCTTATTTAAATAAATTCACACTTAGTAATTAGTCATTTTTATACAAATTATATTAGGTGTTGGAATTAATTCGTAGCGTTTTACAAGTGATGAGAAGTACTTTCATTAATGTATTTTTTAATGCTCATGTGAAATAAATAACATTCTTTCATTAAAAAACGCTACGAATTAATTCCAACACCTAATATTATTTTGGGTTTTTAAAATTATAATATAGTACCTTCAGTCAACATAAATTAAAAATCAAAATAATAAATTAAAAGTCAAACAAACTGGCATTAGTAATTGTGTTATAGATTTTGACGTTACCTTTGAAGAATTTTATAACTTTAATTTATCATCTCTTTATTATTATTATTATTTAATTTGCAAATTTAGGATGTTTTTCTTCCCATTTGATATATTGACGTAGAGGAGATTCATAAAAATATGAGATTATTGGCATGTAAATACGATCGTACGATATGTGATTGCTTTATTTTTGTCATAAACGTTCAAAGTACACAAGTATTAGCATTTGTAGAAGACGTGTTACGCAAATTCGCAAATTATCTTAATCGTTAAACTGATTATAAGAATCGATGTTACAAGGACATCACAATTACGCAATTACACCAAATGACAGAAATCTCGTCCTATGAAGAAATCAATGTTTTTTTATAAGCTCAAAAAATCATTCGGTGCTTAAAAAAAAGAAATTGCGAATGTCACGCAAAACAGTATTATAAAAATAATAAATTGCATGAAGATAGAGCAATTAAAGACTCATATATTTGCGATGTTAACTGTATAAATTGCATTTTTCAGTTGCAGCATTTTCCGTTTCTGATTTATTCCGTTTCTGCTTATTAATCGAATAAACAGAAAAATAAATATTTTATCCACATATATCTTCGCATGAAAAATTGTTAAATTATCGTTTTATGTTAGAAAGAGAAGTTTATAAATCTACATACAGAGTAAAGAAGCAATTATGCGATGATAATACAATCTTGTTGTCGCTTATAAAATGACATAAAACTTCAAAAATAGAAAAGAAAAATGGAGAATATGTTAAACAGAAGAATAGTATTTAAAAAAAAAAATTTATATAATTTTTCTCTATAAACACAAATAAATTACGAATATATATTTCTTCTATTATTTATAATCAATGATTTTATCGACTATTATTTATTTTGTTTTTAGTTGAATTGTTTTTGTGTACACTAGTACAGTTAATTTATGCGTACATCATACATGTATATTAGCATTTGTGTGAAATTAGTACTACGTTAATTGTGTTATAATATTAAACAATTCCTTTATTTGCACAATTTTAGAAATTTTTAACAATTGCTAAATTTTATAAAATTGTAGCAATTTTAGCAATATGCATTATACTAAATATTACACATATATTACTATATGACATATCACATATATTACTATATGATATGTACAGCATTATTTATTTGTTATAATATTTAATCTTATTGCATTCAAATGCCAGTTTCTTATTCATTACATGACATTCATTTTTCGAGAAACGAATGTCATATGATTATATAAGACATTCACAATACGAGAGCGTTATTCATTCAATCATTGGTTGACGTACTTTGTAACTTGATATATATATATTTTAGAATAGTAATAACTGCAAATTATGATAATAGCTAGTTCAAATACAACAATAAATGAATAATAACATCAACGAATTAAACGCAGTTTCTTAAATTGATTTAAGTACACATATTTTGTAAGATTCAAACATATTTTTATTATAATATTGTATTATTATACGGAAAACTATATGTGTGTATCTATTGTATATATTTAAAATGTGTTATGAAGTTTTAAAAAATTGATAAGATAACAAAAGACATAAGGAAAGAGTAAAAAAATATTTATTTAAAATTCTCAACAATCGTGTAATTGTGTAATATGTCGAGCTATGCAATGATTTTTACAAAAAGATTTTAATTTACTGTTCTAAATATTCACCATATACTCTCTTATGAACAAATATATGAATACTTATGAATGCGAAATTTTTGAAATGTATGTCAAGGAAAAATTTTTTATTAGGTGTTGGAATTAATTCGTAGCGTTTTACAAGTGATGGGAAGTACTTTCATTAATGTATTTTTTAATGCTCATGTGAAATAAATAACATTCTTTCATTAAAAAACGCTACGAATTAATTCCAACACCTAATATAATAAGTAAAATTGTTTAATATAATAACTTTATGATTTGTTTTTGTTTCTGCTTATATAAACAATCTTATGGGATTAGAGAAGAGACAAATTTTATAATGTATTATTAAATACATAATTGAAATATAATACAATAAGATAAATTAATATAATTGAAAATAGGTTAATAGAGAAAGAATTTATATAGCATTAAGAATAAAATTTTAAATATAAAACTGTAAAGATATGAAGACTGAATCTGTGAGCAGCATATCAACATGAATATAGATAATCAAACTTCAAGCAAAATTTCTATATCTTCTCGAATCTAATATTATATTGAACTTTGTGTGTTATTGCACTTTATTTTTAAGTACTTCTTTTTTCATCTTTCTGTAAAATATGATATGAACATGTAAAGAATGAAAAAAAATATAATTTTTTAATAATAATTTTTAACTTAATATTATTTTTAATTTAATATTATTAATATATAATAAATTTTTAAGTTAATATTATTAAATTCATTTAATATTAATTTAATTATGATATTATTCTAGCTTCAATGTATATAAATTCATAGAAAAATAATATTTGATATTAAGATTCAACTCTGATCGAATAAATCTCTTTTCATTCGTGAAAATGATTTATCTTTGAATCGTTATGATCCAACGAGTTAAAGAAAGTTATTAATAAATATGTTACAACACATAAAAAAAGATACTAATTTATTAAAGTTTATCGCACAAACACATGATTCTAGACTTTGTACAATAAAATTATTGTGTGTGTACTGTATCACTGCCATGAAATATACGAATGTATCAGATGTGTGTATGGTAATATATTATTATTATTATATATATATTATCTAAAGAATCAATCTAAGATACTAAAACATTGTATTGAAAACAATGATTCAGATATTTATGCAAAATTAGAGGAAATGCGTGCAATCGCTTAGTAGTGTACGCTTCACATGTACATGTCTTAATACCGAGTTTTGCAACTTAGCATTACATGATAAGAAGTATACTTAAATATACTTATGTAAGAAGCAATACACTATGATTTGCAAAATTCTAGCACGCATTCTTCTCCTGGAAAATTTATTTTAAATAAAATTAAGGTTTTTAAAAGTAAGAGTTTATTAAAATGTTTTTGAGATAATTGAAACTATTTAAATTAAAATGTATAAAAGGTTAATCAAAAATAATTTAAGATCTTTAAAATATTTTAAGGCTGACTTTAAAAAAAAGTTTTAAAAGAACTGAAGGTTCTATTATTTCCATTGTATCTGAAATTTTTTAAATATTTTTAAATCTTAAAATAAGACTAAGTTGTCATAAAGTTTACTCGTGAACAATACGCGGCATCACCGTGATAGATGCGGCGGTACTACATTTTCTCGTAAGTAATTCATGCAAGATAGAATAAAAAGAGTAATGAGATTTTTTATGTGTGTTCATATGAAACAAGAACTTTTAATCACGAATTTTCTTATAATTTAAAGAGGAGCTTGTCTTGAAGTTTAAACAAATTTATGATTCTGCAATTATTATTTTAAAGAAAAACTTTAAAATTGTTGATGTTTATTTTTCACACTTTTTAAGTTTCTTTAAGTTTTTCCAAATTTATCTTCCATATTTATCAGGTTTTTTCTCCAGGTTTCTCTACAATAAATAAATGTTAAGTTTTTTTTTTAAGATTTTCTCAGAAAAATTTTTTCAAGAGTTTTGAAAACTATACTTTCTATTAATTTTCTATTAAAAAAATATCAGTAATACATTTTTAAAAATTGATTGGATGTTTTGCAACTAAAGACTTTGCAACTTGTAAGATACATTATATATCATATATTTTAAAGATTTATAAGATATGAATATGTATTGTATGTTATTCATTTTGAAATATTAAATTAGATCATGTTTGTAAGATGAGTACTTGGACCGTTTTTAAAAATCTTCAGTCACTAAACAGTTACGATAAATGCAACTTAAATACTTATTTCTTTCATTTATATTAACGATGGATAATAATTTGTTGGATAACTGGATATCGTGAATCTTATCCGAAAAATCGGATAAACCGAATAATCGGATTTTTTATTCGAAAATAGCACAAAGAGATTAAAAAATTGAATATCTAATTGTTTTTTTTTAATAAAAGGATAATTTCTCTTTATGCAATTTATTATAAGTATGCTATAAAGATTTAATATTTATATATAAAAAAATAGAAATAGATTATTACATGATAATGCAGAAATGCTCATATGCTTACAAAAAATATAAAAGATTTAAAATACTTAAAAAATATATAATAAAAATGTAATGCTCAAGTAAAGAATAAAGGCATAAAAGATTTTAATTTAATTTTTAAATTATATTACATTATACTTATTAACTAATATTGAAATGTTAATAGAATATAAAATAATAGAATAATTTCTTGGTTGGTTGAATATACATATGATAAAATATTTAAAAAATTTAAATTTTGAAGAAGTATAATTATATTTATTCAAATTATGAAAAACTTTTTTACCTGGCTAAATGGTCGAACTGTTTGGCCGGTTGTAAAAAACCAGTTGAATATCGAATAGTTGCCGATTATTCATTACATCCCTAATTTATATGTCAAAATTTTGTTGTCTGCAGAAGTGTGCGTTTATGACGCTACGAATTAATTCCAACACCTAATATATATATATATATTCATGCATGAAAAGATTTTTTATCGAAATACGTATCCTTGAGCAGTGTATTTGATATTACATTTAAAATATTCTATTAAACCGTAATACTAACAGTATTAAAAAATATGTCAATTGCAATGTACAAGTCCGAAATGATAATGATAATTTATACTGTCGTTTAGTTATATCGACCGTTACTGTCGTAACGGATCAATGTTACTTAAAAGCTTTAAGTTAATTGCTACATCTTACAACGGGATGGTTATAGCATGATGTGAAACATTAATGCAAAGGAATATGACGTTTCTGCGAGAGAAGAATATAAGTATATAGGAGCATATCAAGAAACTATAAAAAGGTTGAGAATTATGAAAAAATGATGTCAGAAAATTTTTGACATTTTGTTATATCTTCTTTCCGCTCCGGAATGTTTACTTTAGAAAACTTTAAAAATATTTAAGATCTACTATAAAGAAAACTTTAGAGAAAATAAAAAAATATGAATGATAAATTTGACACTTTAAACTTTTGTTTAAAGCAATCTTATTAAAACTTACTTAAGAAAATTCTAAAAGAAACTGAAATTAAAAAATTCTTAAATGTAAATGTCAATAATTTTAAGATTTTTTTAATTGATAATCTTATATAATTGTAAATTATAAAATTGTCTAAACTTCAAGACAAGTCCTCTTTATTTATAAGAATGCTTGTTTTAAAATTAATTATCTTATTAGAATACGAATGAAAATCTTATAGTTTTGTTCCTTTTATTCTATATATAGATTTTATTTAAGAGAAAATATAGCATTGCTGCGTACATTTGGTGACTATACTACGTACTACTTTAAAGTTAATATTGAAATACTTTGAAGTTTTTAGATCATTTTAATTTTTTACGTATTTTAAAGTCTTATAATTATTATCTTTAAAAACTTTAAACTTTATTTCGAGTAAATTTTCCCACACACAAAAGTTACATTCCAATTCTTT
The DNA here is from genome assembly GCF_000204515.1 of Acromyrmex echinatior. The sequence continues at coordinate 157,063 of NW_011627383.1, read as the reverse complement.
AACTTATAAGATAACGTTTTTTATATAATAATATTAAAATATTTTATTTTTGGCAATAAAATTTCTTTAATTGTAAAGTATATAGCTTTAAGTATATAGATTTACATTGAATAGAATTATGCTATCTGCTATACTAGTACAGACAGATAGTAAAATCCATTTTAATTTAATTTTATTTTAAACAGAAACACTAAATGATTATTTGTAACATATGAGAAGAAGTAAGAAGAAGGCATTAAAAGGAATGAGAACGCATATTATTAAGACATTCCTTGTCTCTATCCGTATAAATATTAAATATTTGTACAAAACTTATAATAAAAACTGTAGCCCAATCAAATTCACAATAATTATTTAGTTTCAAATTAGCCATTTGTGCATACTAATATACTATCATAGAAATGAATTAAATAATTATTCTTCCGTATAGGTATATTAATAATTATCAATACTACCAGGTAATCCATAAATTATTTTAAAGTCATTGCTTCTTACATTTTATCACTAGAAGTTAAATAAGATGCAAATGTAATATTTAATACATGCATATAATAAAAATGTAATTAATAAAAAAGAAGTTTTAAACATGGGAGGGGGGAGCATACACTGAAAAAAAAGTTGCTGTTTTAAAAAAATAGCTGATTTAACTAAATGTAGCAGGACTGTCAACCAAATATTTGTTAATTCAAACAAATAACATGTTTTAAATTAAGATTTTATTAATCTAAGTACATGAATATTTGAACTTAATAATTATTAGAAACTAAACGCATTTAGTCAAGTTAACGACAGTTTTTTCCAGTGCATGGAGATAAACAAAGTTTTTATTACAAAAAGCTATTTTTAATATTTAATAAATTTATATTTAATTTTATACGGGTGTTTCTAAAATAACGCCCACTAATCATATAGTGCTATTGTTAATAAAAAACTGAATCGAAAAGTCTTCTATCATTTTGTAATTTTCGCAATATTTTTTTTTAGTTATCCACTGAAAATGTTAAAAATTGACATATAAGACAACTTTTAAGATATCTTTGAGAGCTCTTTAAAAAACATCTTCAACATGTTTTACAAAGAACACTGAAACATATCTTAAAATTGTCTTATACATTGATTTCATTCGTTTATTCGGCAACCTTTAGAAATTAATATCTTGTTAACTAATTACGAAAATTGCAAAATGGTAAAGGACTTTTTGATTCAGTTTTTTATTAGGTGTTGGAATTAATTCGTAGCGTTTTACAAGTGATGGGAAGTACTTTCATTAATGTATTTTTTAATGCTCATGTGAAATAAATAACATTCTTTCATTAAAAACGCTACGAATTAATTCCAACACCTAATATTATAATAGCACTATACGATTAGTGTTGCTTAATAATGTTGCTAATTAAATGTAAATTAGAAATAATACAGAATAAGTTATTAAATATATGTTTAGACAAATATTATTATAAAATATTATTAAGCATGAAGAACCGTCTTCGGTGACTATTGTATTTTTCACTTACGTATGTTTAATCTTATCGGTCAATTTTTTACTTAATATTATTAAAAATATGGATTATACATTGAACAAAACGAAATTGTAATTTCTTTACAAAAATGTAATACAGATCAATTTATTACTGAAAGATAATAATTAATATGTATATTAATTAAGAAATAATTTTTAGAATTTGAAACTAATTACCAATTGCATCTAATATCAATTCTTGAATCAATTTTGTTTGTCGTATAACAAATTTACTGGATATGCTGATTGATTACTCAGCAGAAAATTTCTGTAATCACTGCAAAATGTCTCAAACTATTTCAAATGACTACTTATCGATAACTGTTAGAAAATAAAAAGGATAAAAATATCGCTTATCTTTACTAGATGAAAAATGCAATATATGTATAATTGTAGAAAAACTTCATCTGTCAATCAGATGCAATTTTAATTACGTGTATATGTGTTTAATAAAATTATTAAATATATTTTATAAATTATATTATATTAGCTATTTTATTATTTTATATTATCAAATATATTTTATGTGAATGCGTATTAATAATTTATTGTACTTATTGCTGGCTTATTTAACTACATTCCATAAAATTAATTAAACGCAGCTGATTGGCAAAAATGCTTTATCTAATTAATTGCAACGACACTAAAATGTGTAACATTATTTTAAAGATTT
>NW_011627383.1:120634-153134 GCF_000204515.1 Acromyrmex echinatior | reverse complement strand
CCGGATCTCTGTATCGTGCGACAGCTCTTGCAATACTGACCAAGAACTCAATCCACCTACATCGATCATGCTATACATAAGTCGATGTCTAGTGTACTATTAATGCGAAATACGTTTTTAACTTTACGCATCAACATAAAATCAAATAAACCAGATTGAATCGGCTCATTTTTTTGAATATTTTAAGAATGGTTGTCTAGACATACAGAAGAGAAATTATAATAAATATTTATCACTTATCATTTTTTGAAATATCACATAAATATTTTGTCCATATTTTATATAAAACTTTATTCGAAATATTATTAAAATATAGACTAAATATTTTATGTAATATTTATGATAAATACAAATAAATAATTCTAATAAGTATTTTTTACGTGGATTATAATATCTTATTGAGTATTTTTATAGCATTTACTACAACATTTATAACAAATATTTCATAATATTTATAATAAATATTTATGATCTATATGCGATCTATATATAAGACACAAAAATATTTACAAAATATTTAAAATAAGTTTTATTAATATTTACAAAAATGTTTTGTAAATATTTTATAATATTGTGTGCTATTTCAGGATATTATAATGATTAAATTACAATTAATAGGTTTATAATAGACATTATGATTTCAATTATTTTCGAAATTTTCATATATTTTCATAGAGTATATGTTGTTCAATCTCGCTCTGTTTTTGCAGCTGAGTCGGTACACAATTTTTTTGTTCAACCGGTTATGATATTTTTACTTTTTACATAACTGCATAATTAATAATAAAAGATTATAAGTTATAAAACGAGATTTGCATTTTTAGTTAAAATTATTCAGCTTTTAAAAACTTAATTTATGAGTATATACCAGTCAAGAAATGCACAAACGTAACCATGAATATGTATTGCTGTGTCGTACTTCAAATTTCTAACTCATTAATTTTTATATGTAATAATTTATGATTGTGCATACTAATATTTATAAGAAGATGAAAAAATATCGACTGATAAAAAAGTTATTACTTATAAATCAGAGAAACAAAAATAAAAATGTATATTTGTATAATTGTATAATTAATCATATGGTTGTGAATAGTTAAGATATGTATAACCGAAATCAGAACGTACCTAATTATTCTAAAATTTTTATTATAGTATTTATATAAAATTTTATATTCTTAGATATTTATCATTATTATTTTTATCAATTTTTATTTAATATTTAATATTATATAATATTATATCGAATTAAAAATATGATTTTTGAGAAAAAAATCAGAATATTTTCAAAATTATCAAAAATAGAATTAAATATTAATATTGGATAGAGTTCGGGATGTTTTTTATGTTTATGTATATATGTATATGTAGGAAAATATCTAGGAATAAATTTTTTAAATAGCTATCAGGTAACAAACAGAATAAAAATTTTAGAATAATTAGGTACGTTCTGATTTCGGTTATACATATCTTAACTATTCACAACCATATGATTAATTATACAATTATACAAGTATACATTTTTATTTTTGTTTCTCTGATTTATAAGTAATAACTTTTTTATCAGTCGATGTTTTTTCATCTTCTTATAAATATTAGTACGCACAATCATAAATTATTACATATAACATGCTATTATATATTAAAATGAGATCTAATTTCCTTGTAATTAGCATTTGTATTCTTAATTATTATTTATGAAATAGTTAATAGAGTTGCCTCATTTATACAGTATGCTCGCAAATATAAACCAATAACTGGCCTTTGATCTGAATGATTATAATATACTTGGTCTTTAGAGTGTCCTTGATTTTACATAATGCGACTTACTAGTTTGCCAATAAACTATAATAGTAGTCCTCCGAATAGGATGTTTAGTTAGCCTTAACTGTACATACTATATGTATTTGGATCATTATTGGTGATACTAATTTCATAAAAGGGAAATAGTTTATCTATATAATGGGGAAAGGATAATAAATAGTAGAATAGAAATATTTGAAATAATTAGCAAGATCAGTTATTGCTCAACTCGCACGGTCAATAACTCAGCCGATCTATTTATACAGGGTGGGCCATCTATTGGTACGTTTTTAAAAATGCGATCAAATGAGCATACATTGATATTTTTTATTAATTTTTTTTTGTTGTGAAGCTAAAAGTATCCGCGTCAAGAATGAAAAACGATTTCGTTCATGTGGCTCCCTCTACTGGCCTTACAGTATGCCATTCGGTCACCCCAATTATTAATGACATTTTGGACTACCTCGGCGCCAATTTCACTCAAAACAGTCGTAATATAATGTCATCCACTAACATCCCTTTCTCACGAACTTTCCTCACCAATTTGCGTATAGCTCCTTCGGTGGGTGCTCTATCACGACCCATATTTCTTTTCAAAATTCGTACAGTTTCGGCGACACAGCACTGACTTTGAAAATAAGTTTTTAAAATTTCAAAACGCTCTTCAAGAGAAAACATGTTGTTTCGTGCCGCGGACGGTATGACTAATAAACTGTCAAAATTTCGGGTCTGTAGCTCGTTCGGTGTTGCCATACGACGAAATTCAAAAACGTACCAATAGATGGCCCACCCTGTACAAAGTTAGTTCCAACTAACGTTAAATATACATAGAAAGTTTGATTCATATTTTCAATGTGCTGAATATTCCGGCCCAGTGAAAGGATTGTCACAAAATACACAAATGTCAATGAAATGTTCAAAATATTATATGAATACCCCTTGTATATATCATGAAAATCGCGAGCGAGCAGTATTTCCAACAGAAGACCGCGGAGGAGAGCATTTACTCGTTAAGGGAATGCTGGAGCGAAGTTCAAAGTCGATATTACAGATTTTCATTTCCAATGTATAAGATGCTTACGCCCTCTGAGTTAATATGATCATGCAGAAAATTCGATCGATTAATTATCGATATTTTTATTCCGTTTCCTAACATCTTAGCAGGGACGAAAACGTGTATTAGGGTCGGTTCCACAAATGTAAGATTTATTTTATTTTGGAACATTTTCCAATTTTAGAATTGAGAAAAAAATAAACCGTAATTGAAGTTAATCTTATATTTGTAGAATCGGGCCTTAGAAATATTGTTCTGTGTGCTATATTTTTTGTTTAGCTAAAATGATTTGCAAAAATCGAGCCTTGGATTTTAGATTAATAATTCAAGTCATAACAAGTGCTAATTAAAAGAAAGTTAGATCATCATTTCAATATATGATATTTGGTTATTGTTTCTGCATATTAATATTTAAAAAAAAATGAAAAAATTATATCAATTGTATCAATTATATCAATTATAATCATCATTACTTACAAATCAGCTAGTACAATCAGATAGTAAAATAATCAAATAGTAAAATAAATTATTGATTAATTCTCTTATGCTTCATGCAGCATTATGTAAAAACTTGTGCGACTTTAGGAATACAACAACCACCTAGCCAGGGCTATCGACTGTGTTCAAAACTCGAAGATCCAGATATCATTTTATCCTTGTTTAATATTCGGTAAGAGAGAGAGAAAGAGAGAGAGAGTTACAGAGATATAAATAATACTTTAAATACTTAAACCTCTACTAATCAAAATTCGACTAAATTGTTACGTTCAGAAACTAGGAAATGCTATAAGAATCTTCCGTATATGTAACGTGAACTGTTCAGTTTTGCTGTAAATTATTATAATAACTCCCTCTCTCTCCTCCCTCTCTCCCTCTCTCCCCCTCTCTCCCTTTCCCTCTTTCTCTCTCTTTCTTACGCAGTAAGAATCATCTCAACCATTGTATCTTCTGAAAATGAACGTAACTCTTATTGAAGAAATCGAGAATTGGACCTGCCCGCACGATTTCTTATTAAATGAATCAATCTACTTTAAAAATCAAAGCAATTGAAGAATCAATTTTCTGATTTTCGAAAATCTATTTTTAAAATCAGAATCACATCCATGTTGAAATGTATTTGATGTCTTAGATATCAATTTGTTGATCAACATACTATATGACTAGATGGACTAATTCTTAATCAGTCTTACAAAAGCTGTCGTGCGATACGGAGCGATACGGCCGGAGTAATCTATACATATTTTAAGCACACACGTAGAGGAAGTGTTTAGAGTCTTAGATAATTAAAAAGCGAGAAAGGTAAAGTGAATGCATACGAGAGTAAATATCTGAAACAATTGAGTAAAATTTTTATTTAATATAAGATGTAAAATGATTTGATAAACCTATTAACTAAAATTTAAAAAATAACTGAAACTACAAAAGAAACTAAGTACTAACAAACTACAAAAGAAAAGAAGTAACAATATAATAATCTTTTTTATTGTATATTGTTTTTCGTACGTAACATAAAAATTTCTAAATTTGTTTTATTAAATATGAAAAGAATTAATGCAATAAAGATATATACAGGATAAACCAGAGTCATTGAACCAGCGTTTTACTCTATGAGAAAATTATCGCACGTTATCATCCAATAAGTCGGAAATTAATTCGATAATTTTCTCATAGGATAAAAAGTTGGTTCAATGACTCTGATTCACCCTGTATATGTGTGCGTGCGTGTGTGTGTGTGTGTGTGAAGGAAAAGATTATAATGTGAGAGACCCCGTTTTATTTATTTTTTTTTAATTTTGTATAGTTATATAATGATCGAGTTGTTAGATTAACAAGACAATAAAGATGAAAGAATCATACGTGTTCTATTTCTTTAATAATAAGCATGCACATACGCTGCCATGCTTGGTTTGATGCATACAGTCTCTCCGTTTACAAAAAACTATAAAATTAGCAATTATTTCTTTTGATTAATACATGCAAGGAAATATATATAAGCTACGAAGTAATTCATAATAAATATAAAAATCATGTATATGCAGCAGGCAGCGTTCAATGCATGAACGAATTCTAGCATACATCAGAGCAGGCATGATTGTATGCATGCTATCATTCAAGAAATCGAACATCGTGATTCCATCTTAAGAGTAAATAATGATATCGAATAAATAATGATATCAAATAAATTATAATCAAATAATTTATAATCTGAATTTAATATATAAAACACATTTAAAGTAATTAAAGGAATCCTAAAGCGAAGCACGAACTCCGACGAAGTCACCAAAAGTCGCTGTTTTTCCATTATCTCCATGTCTTTAAAGGATGCGTTCCGAGTTTCGCATGAACCGCATGCATCATTTATCCTTGTAGTTCATCAAATAATAAAGAAAAATAAAACGGTACACCATGCACTTTATGTAATTCGGAACGCACCCATATACTACTTAATACCACACCATCTCACGCACCTATGATACACGTAGTCGCATGTCGTGTCAATTTTCATGTAAAAAATTTGTCTCGAAAACATCTAACAATAAATATAATTCTAAGAACTCGACGTTATTTGTTCGTGCAAACTATGTGTTTATAGATTACTATTTCATAAGTACAGGTTGCAAAACTTTTATATCAAACAAATGTTGTCACGACTTGACAGCTTGAGAGAGACGCTATATTACATTAACAATAGAAGAAATGATAAAAAATATTTCAATTTCGAAATTTTTAGTCATTCTTGGCGTAAACTCCATCTCACAAACACGTATTAATGCGTATACTTTAAAAATCCTGGAAAAGAATTTTCGAATCTGTGAAAGAGAAAAAAAGTATTTGTTATACAAAAATTATATGATTAATTCTTGGTTTATGCTTCGGTCTTAACTCTAAAATCCTAAACCAATAGGGCTGCCAGTCCTAATTAGTTCTAACTGAAATCTGTATTCCATTGGCTGAATTTTAGGGTTAAGGCTAAAGCATAAACCAAACATTAGTCGATAATACAGACAATTTAGGATTCCCTTAAGACAATTTTTAAAATGGAAAAAAATTGTTTAAATAAAAAGAAACGTTATGATGTGACTATTTGAATATGATGATAAAGTAAGTTTTATCCATTATATTTTTACAGAATCTAATTTCTTTAGATCTATTTGGACTTTCCATGAAATATAATAATTAAATGTAAATTTTGTTTCTATTAGCTTCTTTTAACAAGCGGATAACGTGAATTTCAGTATTATTTTTAACGAAAAATATTACAAAGAATTGTTTTATATTAAAAATCTTTGTGGTTATTATTTAAAAATGATTTTCAGAAGTCCTGAAAAGTACCTGCGAAGTGATATACTGATAAATACACTTATGATCAATGCAAAAGTACTGCTAAGAAAACGTGTTCATGAAAAAAAGGAAACTTCTGAATATATAAAATATTTAAATCTGATAATATATATTTCAATATATTCAGAATAATTTTTTTGAATTTAAGCTACTTAGACTTCATGAAAAGTATCATGAAGAGTCCAAACATTTGACTGAAGTTTGCGCTCATTAATATTATTGCATGCGCGGCTCATGAACAAATGATTATAGCTATATTCTGATGTAAGATCTGTTTTTTATTCCTGCACACTTTGAACTGTTGCATACAGTTCAATAAATTAAAGGGAAATAAAAAAATATATTTGTTTCACTTCAACTTATTGCATTGTGTACACTAGTTCAGAGATTGCAGAAATAAAGAATAGACCTATACGTTGCCTATACGCTATAGTACTGAAAATCTACGGTACACGTAATATGAACTATACAATGAAACAAAAATCTTTGATATTTGTAACTATAATCACATATTACTATAATTATGATTATTACTACTGCTACAATATTAGTAATATCATATGCAACAAATGTGTATAGTTGGGAAGCAACATAAATGACTATAATTATAATTATTATAGTCATAATATGAATTATATTAGGTGTTGGAATTAATTCGTAGCGTTTTACAAGTGATGGGAAGTACTTTCATTAATGTATTTTTTAATGCTCATGTGAAATAAATAACATTCTTTCATTAAAAAACGCTACGAATTAATTCCAACACCTAATAACTATATATATATATAAAATAAAGTTGTCCCAAATTTCTTATGTCAGAAGCATCTTCTTTCAGGATAATTTTAATAAGGGATACGAAAACTCTCCTCAAAACGTAGCAAATTGTAGCATTACATAAAATATATAATCTTTTTGCTTACAAATTGTTTAAAAAATATTTCTTTGTAAATTCAAATCTCTGTAAGTCTCCTTTCAGAATATAAATATTATTTTTTTTATTCATACTTTTAATTAATTTTTTCATTAAAAATGTTCTCCAACTATCTATCACAGATGACTACTGATATTACTTAACTATCTATTACAGATGACTACTGATATTACTTAAAAAATTCATTTCTTAAAAAGTTTCTACGTAAAATGTAGACATATTAAGAAAATATGCCATAAAACAGAAAATAATATAAACTTTTCATTATCAACATTTGGAAGTTTGAATAAACAGAAGGAATGAATTCTGTTTCATGTTAAATTATTTTTTAAGCAATCCTATATTTTTTTTCATAAATTTTTGCGTTAAACTTAAATTTTTAATTTTAAAACGAATTATTTTAATGAATTTTTTTGCGAGTGATTTTATCTAGTATTCTGAAGAAATGAATTTTCTTTTAAAGAATTTATTATAACATTTAGATATCTAAATAAGTTTATGCTCAAAATAAAAGAAAATATAATAAATTATAATATGCTATGTTTTGACGAGAGTTCTTGTATCCCTTGTTGAAATTTTCCTGGAAGAAAATGGCAGAAGGAATATGATTTTTAAAAATTGTAAAAAATTTGTTCCTATTATTTGATGTGTGAGAATATTGTGCGATGGCGGCGAAGTCAGCGACATAGCGGCGGAACGTTTACGCACACTAATAAATGTGCGACTCATAAACGTACGTCCGTTTAAAAAATGGCGCCCATTGGATTAGCTTTACTTCATAATAATTGCTTCATAAAGCATTGTAGAAAAAAATGACTCAGGACATTTCGACTCAATTTTAGACCAGGATTAGCACTATATATTTAATGTCCGTTATTTAAGAAACACCCTGCATAATTATTATTACTAATATTATAGTAGTAATAATATAATTTTAATAATTTTAAATAATTATTAATAGTAATTTTTAAGAGAATAAAAGTTCAAATATGAGCTAGTTCAATCTACGTTTAGATAGTTATCTCTTCATGAGTCGCACATGAGATAATATAAAGCTAAAAATACATGATGCTCGATTTTTTTAATGATATGCCTGCTCTGATGCATGGAATATAACGTTTATATATTAAGCGCGGCATGTCGATGTGCATGACTTCTGCATTTATTATGTATTACTTCATAGCTTGTTTCTTTGCATGTTTCTTCCAATCAAAAGATTAAAAACTGTCACGTGGTCAGGCAGGCGATTGACTGCGATTGACTGCGATTGACAGCATCTTCAGAACAGAAATTGTGTTAATTTCGTAGTTATCTGTCAAACGGCATGCATCAAAGCAAGCATAGTATCATACACACAATGCCTTTAATTCAAAAAGTCGAGCATCGCGTGTAATTCTAGCGCTGCGTAAGCCCGCATTTCAGCGTGTTCACAGGTAACCATCTAAACATAATTTATAATGGACTATTTAAAACCTTATATCTCAGAAACTATTACTTAAAATAAAAAACTACAATTAACTTTTTAATTTAAATGTTTTAATTTAAATGTTTTCTTGCTGTAGTATATTTAATCGAATTTTAGAAACTTTTCTATGTATGTATAGATATACATTGGTTTATAACGTGTTTCGCTTCTTTAATGATTATAGCTTCTTTAAGCTTTTTATTATTAAGTCACGCTTGATATTCCTATTATACATTATTTATATGTTTATGTAATAGAATAATAATTATGCAAACATATTATGCAACAAACGTTTCGATCTTTTTATGTCAGATCCTCTTCAGATCTGATAAAACTTAACGCAACTATTTTACATATCAAATTTTTCTTGAGATTGATATCATAACGAGATTACTACGCTTCGCACATTTACAAATACACATTTACATTAACAAGATTGTGGAATATTCAAGCGTAGCATTTTAAACTTTATGCTGTTATTACATTGACACTAGGTTACATACACTAAGTTTTCCACAAGGGATGGATAATTTAATTGGCCATTTATAAATGTGCATAGTAATCGTTATAATCTTGTTATGATCTCAATTTCAAGAAGAATTTAGTATGTAAAATAATTGCGTTAAGTTTTATCAGAAGTTTTACCTAAAGAGGATCTGATGTGAAAAGGTCGAAACGTCTGTTATATGTATGTTGCTATATGTATGTAATTGTTATTCTATTATTAACATATAAATAGTATACAGCACGAATATCAAGTGTAGCTTCTTCACATATTCATCAGTTTTTGAGTTTTATTCCTCTAAAAAATTCTAACATCTTTTTTGTAGTTACCGCAAGAATTTGCACATAATAGCGTTTTTTATTGATAGAATTAATACATATTCAGTGCCACTGTTAACATAAAGTTGTGTGATGGTTAATAAAAATATAAAAATGAGTTAAACCGCGAAATCCTCAATATATTTTATTATGCTATTTGATAAAATATACTAAATATACTAGGCATTATATCATCTCAGATATCTTATTTTTACATTTAGATTAGAGAGTTGCGTACAACGGCTTTAATGTGCACTAACAATAAATATTCACAAGTTTTACCAATAAAAAACGCTATAATATTCTATTATTCAAGAAAAAAAGTAACTTATTACATTTTGAATGATGGTAACGAATTACTTTTTAAGAAAAAGAACGATAACGATAACGGTAAGTTATTTTTATGAGATAACGTTGTGAACGTGACTGCATATTTTGTAGAAAGAAGGTTAGAAATAAGGATTTCAAAAAAATCGATAATAAAATTCAGTATAAAATTAGATATTTTAGGAGAGAAAGGAAAGAGGAGAGAGGAGATAGAAGTTTTGTGCTTGGCACTTGATTTATATTTTATTGACTTGTATATTTCTCTTAATATACTATTTAATATGCTATTTATAGATTTATTATCTATATGTATACATTTGCATGTTTTATATTTTAAATTTTATTTTTATTTCTACGTAAATTCTTTCCACGCGCGAGCGCGAGCGCACGCTTTATATTAATTTATTCTGAATTACAATATATTTATTTTTATTTATTATTATCGCGTATTACATCAAATTATATATTAGTATTCAATTATATACTTGATAATATATTATGATTTTTCTCTGCTTAAATTGTACATAAGTGTAAATTAATTTTGCTTATATAAGCAAAATCGAAAACAGAGAGAAAATCTGCGTATCAGAACTCCAAAAAACTAATAAGGTTATATATTTAAACATTTATTTACAAAAAATGTATTACAAACTTTTAAAAATTTGCTTATACAAATATTATGCAATTATACTTACGATATGCAATTGCATTTTGTAACAAGAAGATCAACCAATCAGAATCTTTCCTTTTCTTCTGTTTTACCTCTGAAAAAGAGGAACTTTGATTTGAGAAAGTTGATTCTCTTTATGCACTATATATTATGCAAAAATCTGTACTGCGATCTTAAAGAAAAATTTATGTGATTGATGTTCACAATGAGGAGCACACTCTGATACTGACCTACTTTTCTATAAGATTGAGAGTGAGAGGGGGGGGAAAGAAGACAGAGATCATACACAGACCTTATAGCCTGTATATTCAGAACATATATCATTTTATCATTTTATCAACAAAAATGCGCTTTCATTTCTGAAATTTGACAATATGCATAACATAAAATATAAATAATATGTTAGTGCGATGTTATCATCGTTGTAAGCGTTCTGAAAATGAGCCTATAATAATAAATATAAACTGATAATTGCTATAGTATCTGCAAAGATATCTGGAGAAAATTGGAGAGAGAAACATTCTTTCAAGTAAAAGTCTTTTCTTTCTCAAAATATCTAGAAATGTACAATGCACATATTAGTTAAATATATGGCGCGTTCATATTATATTATCAGAATTCAAAATAATATATTATATCGAAGCACACAAAATAAGATTTTTTTTAAATATAATATACAGGTAATTAAAACATATGCAGAACAAAATTTTATAAAATCATAAAAAGAAAGAATTTTTTAATGAGTTCAATTGACATTGATTCAATGTCAATCGAATTGACGTCATCATTTTTCTAAGAATAGAATATATACAACGCATACATGAAACGTATTTCCTGCATTCTTCTAAAGAGAGAAACACGGACATAGTCTTGTTTATATTACCAGTCCACATATGAACTGGTAACATAAACAAGACTATGTCCGTATAAAGTGTACAAAGGTATACGAGGGAAATATCGCCGAGACCGTGGTGAGAGCGATTTCGTTCGACCGATTTTAGAAAACCAGAGAGATAGTTATTATATATGTATAATATCTATTCCCAACAAATCATAAGTTATTATTAAATATAGATATAATATTACACGAGTGTCAGGAATATCACACGTAAATATTATTTGTAATTATAAATATTGCCTATGGCTCTATGCTAGCAACTTTGAACATATTATTTCTATAATATATCAGAAATATATTAATAATATGTTACTGCAATGTAATACAAACATATTTGTATATATTTCTATACAAAATATATATAAAATAGATACAATAGTGATAAAAATTAACACTATTGATAGTAAAATGAATGTAGCATGAAAAGGATGTAGTGTCATATATATAAAGGCCATAGTATAGACATATGCATAAGAGAATCAACCAATCAAAATTCTTCTTTTCCATGGAATAGGAGGAAAGGAAAGATTCTGATTAATTGATTCGCTTATGCATTATGCATTAGGCGTTATGCAAGAGTTTGTATTACGCCCTTAACATTCAATTTTAAACTGATCGTGAGCAATCTATAGTAAGGCTATGTTTGAAAAGATGTTATTAGAGCTATTTGTATGTATATCATTCCACTTATATTATTTATTAGATATAAAACACAAATACACACAACACAAAAAAGAACAGAATAACACAAAAAACGCTAAGCATCTCCCCAAATGCTATGACGACTGAAAGTTGGATAAATTCAACGTATCTGTAGCGCTTGCTGGAGTGAGTAGGAACCTATTATTAATTATAGGAGTATGTTGGAGAAATGAACAATATGTTGTGACATGAACAAACCTATAATACCATTCTTTTAGATTATTTAGTTGGTAATTTTGATAAAAATCAAGATAAAAATGAAAATGAAAATGATGATTTTAATAAAACATCTGTTATACTTATCCATTATTTAGTATAAAATTTATATGGAAAATATTTTATATTCAATAAAAAATGAAATTTTTCTTTTAAGATCACGATCAGAAAGATGAAAAAAAAAAACAAAATTGGTGGTGTTCACTTAATTTATAGCTTATATAAGGATTTACAGATTTTTCGATGTTCACTGAAAAATAACGATTCATCTTAATAACTCTGAATAATTCTCTCAGCACATAATTCCTTTTCTACATAATTCTACATTTCAAATACTAAATAAAAAACATCACTACATGAGCCAAATTGGAAACGGTCCAAAGAATAGTGTTAATTATTCTTCAGAGATTTGTATTCCTCTTTAAACTGTCAATTTTCAACTTCATGTCCATCCTACCATTGAAAAATGGAAATACTTGATCAATATACATGAGGCATTCTATATCAAACGGGGCGCCTTTGAACCATCGTCATTTTTATTTTTATTCTTTTTATATACGTAATTAACATATATGCTAACATATTCTACAGATAATATGAGATATACATTTTGCGAAAAAAATGAGATTTCTTTTTATCGCGCTTGTAAATTGCAGAAATTCATAAAAAACATCGCTTATGCAAACATTCAAGTTATTATATCATCAAAATCATTAATATAAAAAAAAATGCAAGAGGTTGATTTTAAAGATTTAAATTATTCTATGAATAGTTTATTTTTATTTCATCATTTTTATATAAATTAGAATTGTCCAAGGTCGGAATTGTTTGATTTGAAATCGAAATGTATCGATATATTCATATTACCGTTCCTATTCCTTACTTCATTGCTATTTTATCGTAGCGCGCGACGCTTGGTCTCAGGAATCCGGATGACAATAATTTGAAATCATTAAAAAGTTTTTGACTTGTGTCTTTCACTACATTTAAAAGTATTGTGTTACTAATATTATAAGATATTATTATTCATAATATATTTTAACTATGTATAATATGTATAATATGTATAATAGTATATCATATAATATTAGTAGCAGAATACTTTTAAACATAATGAAAAACACTAATCAAAAACTTTTAACGATTTCAGACTCGTTCTTGAGACCGAGCATCGCGCACTACGACAAAATAGTAACAAAATGAGAAGTAGGAACGGTAATGGGCGTGTGAATATCAACACATTTCAAGCCAAAAAACCTTATACAGGTCTGACTTATAGGAAAATGATTAAGTAAAAATAATCTTTTCATCGAACAATTTAAGATTTTTAAAATCAATCTGTTGCGTTTTTTTGTACAACTAATAGTCTTGACGATATAATAACTTGAATGTTCGCAACAAGCGACGTTTTTTATGAATTTCTACAACTTACAAGCATAAATAACTTCATAAAAAAATCTCAAATCTTTTCGCAAAACACGTATCTCATATTTTTAATATTTTTATCTATAGAATGTCAGCAAATTAAAAAAAAAATGACGGTTTAAAGGTGTCCAGTTTGATGTGGAATCACATATATATGTTATACATTAAGATCCGTTATTCTTTTTATATATGATAACATAAATAATATTCTATTATTTATATGATCGTGTGATTGCTGCGTGTTGAAATTTATTATCTTGCTTATGTATAACTTTAGTTATATATTTTTTATCATGTTCGTTATATTGCAATTGTAGGGATTATTTCAAATAGTTGAGTTCTATTTATAAGTGTTCTTTATCTAAGATAGTGAATGCTTTATAGGGTCACATTTATAAAATTTAATCACATAGATTTCTGATCTTCGAGTGTTAATTTATTCTCTCCATCCATAATGAATACAATTCTTATTACATGCCTTTGATTAAATTCACAAATACATCAACAAGATTCTATTAATGACATGACATTAACATATAATATTTATCACTAATGCAATACTATTGTCAGTAATAAATATCATGTTAATCATTTCACATATACATATTTTTAATTGTAAGCGTGATGAGTCGCTTTTGCTCTTTAAAATTGCAACTTAATTTATAGCTTAATGTATATAACAAAAATTCTTATTAATAATTTAATTTTTATTATACATTATGTTTTATATGCTCGCTGGCTACTTTTTTTGTGCTAGTGTTATCATTCAGCAAATATCTATTCAGTTGTAAATATCTATTCATGCGTATCTGTTTTTCTCTAGTTTTCTAAAAGTCTATAGATAATTATCAGTCTTCTTAGTGACAAGAAGAACAGATAAGAAAGGAAGTCTTCCATTTTCTTCTGTGTCTATGATAAAGCGGACAATAGATTTTTTTGTGTTTTATGAAAATACTTCATTTGAGTAATCTATCCGTAAGTCTTCATTATCCGAAAAATTTGGACAATTGTATGAAAGTTACAGTTTATTATTTAAAACAACGCGCAAATCACAATCAAAGAGTTTAAGGTAGAAAAAACTTAAGCAATAAAATGTAAATCGTAAAGGAATGAATAGAGATTTCTTAATTGCCTACGTTATGGCTTTACGATCTCTGCTGTGATTGGTCAATTTATTTACTACTTAAACTTTTTTGTGTGTTATGACAAGCTTTCCACTTTTATCACAGTGATCGTAACGATAATGTTTTTTCATTATACAATCAGAAGCGACCGCGGCTAAAATCTCTATCTTCGTCTTAAGGAATCAAAAAGAATTCTTAAGATAACGAATTCTTAAGACAAAGAATTCTTAAGATATTTACTTCTAGCTGCGTAACGAAAAAACAATCACAACAGTCTTACGAATAGTAGATTATGTTAAGCAAGTATAAAAGGTTCTGAGTTTTTTCAAATTTCAATAGAAACTAATTCTACGCAATAACATATTCGAATTATTTGAAACAGTCATATGCGTATATTTACGATCTACAAAACTGGATTATTCGTATTTTTTGTTTAGTGAAACTTCAGCTCTGGACATATCATATAAAAAATAGACCGAAAAAGTGTAAAAAAAAAGATAATCATGTACTAAAACATAATTAGTAAATCGAATTTCGAGACAAACGATAGCATCGCACGGAATCATTGAAGTAGTGGAAGTTTTCAAAGAAGTCTAAATAATTACCAGTGAATAGTAAAAAATAAATGAGTTCTTCGAGATTGAAGAAAGGATTTCTATACTATTGCTCAAAAATATTTACCCATTTCAATTTTTGTACATATCTTTTTTGTATGTTTAAATTCCGTTCCAATTCTATTACTGTACTCTTTTATTTATACATTACATGTACAGAGTATTGCATAAAGACCGTAACAGGATAAGGATAAATTCCTGAGATCATATTTTGAGACGAAAATCATATCAAAATGTAGAAGCTATAATAACTTTTTAATTATAAGCATTTACCGAATCACTTAAAATTCATGTGGGTTCATTTGGCAGATGTGGTTGGCTGACCACTATATTCGAAATATGTTCCGTTATAGTTGAAATTAAAATATTAATTTTTTAATTTTATTCTTAACGTAAAACTGTTGATTTTTATAGCAATTTAGTAAATATAATTTTTATATCTTAAAATGATTGAGAAAATAGTTGATTTTTAATAATCCTAGTTTCAACAATAGCAGAATATCTTTATTATCTGTAGATTAATAATCTTATTTACTTTTTTTCGGATTATTAACAAAGAAAGTTCGATTAGTTTAAAATCCAAAATAATCTGAAATTTTGCATATAAAATGCAGACCTAATTGCAAAATAATTTTTTAGCTGTTAATATTCGATTATGGGAGTGGAAACATTCTGAAAATGTCGCAACACATTATTAGATTTTCATGCATATTGAAACTGTGAGTCATGTTAATTGAATATATAATACATATATAAATTTTGTTGTTTCTTATTTATTTCTATTTGCCTTTTTTCCTTTAATTAGTTATATATTAATTTATTTGTATGCTGGGGATATCACATTAATCACGATCAAATCTTTTTTGTTATTTATTATCATGTTTTACTTTCACGTATTCATTTTCACATTTTACAAATTTTATGAGACAGATACGTTTTTATTGAGAACAGATCGATTAATACTAAATGATTTATTATTTATTATACTAATATGTCTTTGACCGCATGGTACTTTAAAGTTAAAAAAGTTAAATATAATCGATTTCCCGATAAATATCAAAAATAGTGACAGCTTCCGCAAATCTTTACAATAACCTTTAAAAGTCTGTCCCCTCTGGGATAACTTGATTATTATATTGTAGCGACATTGCAAACCGCAGATAATATAGATGTATAAAATTGAAAAATTCTAAAAATATTCAAAATTATAATAAATTAATTATTTATGTAATTGTTAGACTATATGTTGGATTATTCATTATGGTGATTTCAATTCCCTTACCTTATGCGCTAATAATGGAATGCAAAAAAGGTACATACAGTATTTAAAAAGCTATTGTATATTAAATTTCCTTTTTTAATAATTACTATATTTTTTGATATTAATATATTTTCTTCATGACTCAATCTCTGGATGGCTATTATTAAAACATGGAATAAGCAGTGTTACGCTTTATTTTCAAAATTACGTAAAAAAAATAAATGTCATAACATTTAAATAAAATGTCATAACATTTAAATTGGATGCAAAACTTGTTGCAGGAGATGAATCAATCGATTAGATATACACCGTTTAGTGAAACCGGCCTCGATGGTAATTTTGTCACAATATATTTTTAAAAAGTTTTTTTACACACAGTAATTGAATTTATCAATAGCCCCCCTCCCTCTTCCCCTCGCTCTCTTCTTCTTTCTCTCCCTCCTTCCTTTTGTAATTGTCGGAACAAATATTAGTATAATACATTATTGTCATTTATCCTGCTTTATGTAGACAATTACTTATAAATTCTGCCTACTTTTCAAAAAAATATAATATTGTTAATTTTTTTAATAAATGAAATAAATATTTATTATTTGAATATTTTTAGGACCCGATCAAATACTATTTACGGACGCAGATACCACATGTAATCCCGATGGCAGAGTACGAATAAAGTTAGATAACAATGGATCCAATTCATATCAACCCGAATCAATCCCTGGAGTTTTTACTAGAACAGCAAAGCTTTACCCTGATCATATAGCGTTGGTATCTAGACCTGATGTCAACGGCAAAAGAACCACGTATACTTTCCAGTATGTATAAAAAAGTAACAAGGCTATTGTTTCTTTTATTATTACAACAAATAGAATATTACTACAAGAGAAACTTGAGTAAAAAAGTAAAATCAATAAGTTGTAATACTTACATTAACAAATATTATGTTATAAACAAAATACATAAACATTAGGAGCAGATAAAAATTTATAATATAAATAATTACAAACTTTTATCTGTCTTACACTTCTGTATTTTGTTTATAACGTTTTTTTTTATGTAAGTATTAGAATTTATCTGTGTTACTTTTGATCTCAGTCTCCCCTAGTATATGTAGATATAATAAAAACTTGTACAACTAATTTCTCTATATATATTTTTACACAGTAAAAAACATTTTGTATTTATGTTAAAACATAAATCTTTATTCAAATTTTTGTATTGAATTTTTAACATATCAAGTTTTAATTTAACATGTGATTATGTTATTTGAATATTTTGTGTTAAATTAAAATTTAACATTTTTCAGTATTAAAATAATACAATTATAGATAAGTGAACAAATAACATAAAAATAATGTAGTTTTAAAGCATAAATTCTAAGAATAAATAAATAAAATGTTGATTTAATATATATAAATATTGTATTAATTTTATTGAAAAAAATATATTCTGTTCAATTAGTTATATATTTCATATGTAAAAGATACAGATATTTTGTGTTATTTCTTCTTTGTAACAATAAATATCTGTTAAATCTATATATTGCGTCAAATATTACAGAGGTATCGTCTAAATTAAAAATGTAAAAGTAGCATCTAATTTTAATTAAATTTAACATTATAAATGTGTCAATTTAAAATAAATAATATATTAAAAGTTTTTTTTAATTGTGTCAAAGCATTACGCTTCTTATGTTAATGTTTTTTACATAATATTTGTTACTTTTTAACAAATTCATCTTTCGTTAAATTAACACAAAAATTTAGATGGACCGTTTGGGACATGTAAAATGTGATAAATATAACACAAAAGTTTTGACTGCGTATCAATATATTATAAATATAAATATTGCTTTTGTTCAGATTCTTTCTCTGTTCTTTTCAATCTGATTTACAGGAAAATTTGAGTTTTGCAATTACATTTATTGCGATAAGTGATACAATCAATTTTGTACAATTTATATAATTTTGTTAATTTATATTATAGAGAATATGAGTCTATTGTGAGAATCGTCGCAAAAGCGTTTCTAAAGTTAGGTTTAGAGAGATATCATAGCGTCTGCATAATAGGATTTAATAGTCCGGAATGGATTATTGCCGAACTTGCGACTATATACGCTGGGTAAAAAAGTTTACATATTATAATTAAAAAGCGATATAAGCTTTTCTTATTTTTAAATAAATAGATCTTTTTTTTTAGTGGAATCGCTGTAGGGGTTTATATCACAAATTCTCCGGAGGCATGCCAATATTGCGCTGAACATAGTCGAGCAAATATAATAGTCGTTGAAGATGAAAAGCAATTGCAGAAAATCTTGCAAATAAAACACAATTTGCCCTATTTGAAAGCAATTATTCAATATGATGGTATACCTACCGAAAAGGATATTTTGAGTGTAAATTGATTATTATACTTCTCTAAAATTTTTTTATTGTGTACTTTTTAATACATATAACTTATTATCATTTATTGTTTCTTAGTGGGGTGATTTATTGGACATAGGTAAGAGAGAATCGGAGAATAAATTATCACATGTGTTAAAGACGATAGGAATAAACGAATGTTGCGTTTTAGTGTACACGGTATGAATTTATCACACTTAATCAAATTGTGACTGTAATATTTAATATACTATTTTCTTATTTGCAATCTTTACAGTCGGGGACAATCGGACATCCAAAAGCTGTAATGTTAAACCATGATAATTTATTGCACGGCATATGGGGACTGTTACCAGTGCTACATATGAAAAAAAAATCAGAAGTTATAGTAAGCTATTTGCCATTATCTCACATTGCAGCACAGGTAAGATATTTCAAATAGAATAATATACTACTTAACAAAATTAAAAAGGCAAAAATTAAAAATTACTTGTCCTCTATCCTTCAAAAACAAGTAAATGTTAAGGTAGATTAACTTCGTTAAAAATCATCACAATAACATTTAGAAAAGTATTTTACACCTTGAATTTCTACTTTCTGAATCAATACGATTTTTTTTCATCGAATTCATTTTTGTTTTAATGTTGAATAGTTCGATGAAAAAAAAAATCGTATATGATGCTCAAAAAAGCAAATTAAAGGTAAAGATTCATTCTTTCAAATGTAAAGTAAATATTATAAAGATAAAGATTTATTCTTTCAAATGCTATATATTTGTGTACAATTTTTATTTCGCGGTGAGAAACTTCGTAAAAAATTTGAGATTTGACGCATCTTCATTTATGTCTGTGTAATTTTATAAAATATCAGTAAGGTTATTTTCTAACATACTAATCTGAAATGTAGAGATTTGTAGCTGTAAAATGTTTTTTTTAAACATCTAATTATGATGATTTTCGATGAAGTACTTTAACTTGAAATTTGTCTGTTTTTGAAGAATAGAATAAATGATCTTTTAATTATGTTTTGTCTATTCCAGGGAGATATCTAAGTAAAAATATTTCGATCACATTAAAATTAATACAAATTTTCACATATGTTAATTACGCAGGATTGAAAGTAGTAACATGTTACTTGTAACGTCGTTACCATTATTTTTTTTTAGTAACGAATTGGTAAAAATGTTACTTTATATATATATATATATATACTATATATAAATTTAGTAACAGTAATGATAATGCAGTTATATTGAAATTGTTAGAAACGGTAACGAATATAATCGTTACTTTTATCGTTTTAGATACTTCATGTAGAACTTTCTCAAAATCCTGAAATTATATCTAAATATCTATTATAATTAAAGAAAAAAAATAGTTTATAATGTTTTCATTAATTCCAGCTAATTGACGTCATACTAAATATTATGTTAGCGAGCACAGTATACTTTGCAGACCCAAGTGCATTAAAGGGTACATTAATAAATACGTTACTTGTGGCGCAACCTACTATTTTCCTAGGAGTGCCCAGAGTATGGGAAAAGATATATAAAAAAATGCAAGAGAAAACAGATAGTAATGGTGTAATAAAAACATGGATTGCTAAATGGGCAAAAGAACAAGCTCTTTATTATTATACAAATAAAATAAATGGCATAAATTACAAACAATGGGGCTACCTCTTTGCAAAATGGCTCGTTTTCGACAAAGTCAAGGCAGCATTGGGTTTAAATAAGTGCTACATCTACATTACCGGAGCAGCACCTATAAATATCGACATTAAAAAGTATTTCTTGAGTTTAGACATACCTTTAATAGAAGTATATGGAATGTCTGAATCTTGTGGGTGTCAAACAATAAACGACTTAAAATATAGGTAAATTACATCTGCTTTTATTATTTATAAAAATATAAAAATTTATAAAAATATAAAAATTTATAAAAATATTTAAAACTTATAAAATATACTTTACAATGCTTATAAAATATATTATTTCTTATATGTTAGCATGGTTGGTGTGGGAAAACCTTTACCTGGGCTATATATAAAATTAGACAATATAAATGAACACGATGAGGGAGAAGTTTGTATGAGTGGACGATCCATATTTATGGGTTATTTAAATGCACCGAAGCAAACCGAAGAAGCCAAAGATAAAAACGGCTGGTTACATAGTGGTGACCTTGGCAAATTAGATTCAAAAGGGAATTTGTTTATTACTGGTAAACATTTGTTTTACGCCTATTAACATGTAAATACATCATTATGTAATACTTATTAAAAGTAACACTATTCAACAAAAAGATATCAGAACGAAACTAGTTATTTTCTGTAGTTTTTTGAACTATAAATTCAAATTACTCTATCACGCCACAATTTTGAGATCAATTGAGATTACAAAAAGTGCCATTTTAATGTATTTCTCATACAATTACAATATGTGTGACCTTTTTAAGAAATTTTATTGCAATCAAAATAAAGTATAGTGTTTAGACTTTCAATATATTCCAAATGATTATTTAATATTGACTATAATTAGTAACATATTCATATAGATTAAAATCTATTGCGGAAAAACTGTGAATTTGATCAAACAGCTTTCGATTATATTTATTTAAATCTAAGAATTTTTTTAGGCTACTAAATACAAATCCGATATCAAAATTGACCAACTCAAAGGGTACAAAAAACTCTTAAGTTTAAATAAACATAATTAAAATAGTTACTTGATAAATCATCAAAGACTTAATTCGTGCAGCTTTTCCGCAATAAATTTGTAATATTTTTGAAATTTTCTTCAAATTACAACGTGATGAAGCAATTTCAAAAAATGGATTTGTGTCCAATATATTCGATATCCAAAAAACTAAAAAAAATGACCATTTCGATTTTCAAAAAGATTTTTTTTCAAACAATGTAATATATCACGCATATACATACGTTATGATAGCAAATATATATATTTATATATGTGTTTTTTACTTTTTACATTCACAGGTAGAATAAAAGAACTTGTAATCACAAGTGGAGGAGAAAATGTGGCATCATACAATATAGAGCAAGCAATATTGTCGGAATTATCATATTTAAGTAATGCCATGGTAATTGGAGATCAAAAGAAATATTTAATAGTCCTTGTCACACTTAAGGTACAATGAGAGAAAATAAAAAAACTATAAATTTAAAATTATAAATATTCATTTTTTTTTCCAGAGTGATATGAATGAAGAGACTGGCGCACCATTGGATACGCTGGCGCCAGATGTATTGAAATGGGCACATTCTATTGGTAGTAGCGCTAAAACAGTTACAGAGGTCATAAACTCTCGTGATGTAGCCGTAAGTTTTAAAAGTGACTTATATAATTAATATTATTTAACATTGTGTATAAATAAAAAATTTATTTATTTTTTTTAAGACGAATCAAAATCGAATAAATAAATGCGAACATATATCACAAATAAACAACTTATTATACATACTTTAAGACTCCTGAATAATCACCACAGTTATATTGAATCGTGACATCAGAAACAAGAAATGACACATTAATTTTTATTACGTGCCATTTGTAAATAAAAACAATTTGGATAAAACAAAATGATGAGATAGTTTTAAAACAATTGTAAAAATGAATAAAAGCTATCCTTATCCCCCCTAAAACGCTTCTGACGATTCAATATGGTTGTGTTAATACTGGTAATTACTGAGGAGTCTTAATGAGTGCAAACGACATGGCCAGTGACAGCACTCGTCTTTGTTTATTTAATCTGAATATTTAAAGATTAAAATATGTTTCTTGTTCTTTTAGATATATGGAGAAATCGACAAGGCAATTAAGAGAGCAAATATGCAAGCTATAAGTAATGCTCAAAAAGTACAGAAATTCGAAATTCTTCCCCATGATTTTTCGATTCCAACTGGTGAATTGGGACCCACCTTAAAACTTAAAAAGAATGTAGTTCAGAAGATGTATGCTGATTTAATAGACAAAATGTATGAATAAAATTCTACATTACTGTCATAATAATATTAAAGTCCGTTTTCGCAATATATATAGTTACATAAAGATTAAAGTTTATTAAGAGATTCATGAATAAAATTCATTTGGTTATTAAATTTTCAATAAGTAATCAATATAGATCGCATTAGTTGAAAAGTCACGAATTGGTAGCATTGGGCAAATACGATTATACAGCAATGTAGTAACATTAAGCACTGAAGTGATGAAACGTGAATGTACTGTAAATCATATTATAAAAATAATGACTGCACTCGAACTGTTTAGAGAGTTTCGCCATCACTTTTATCTTTATCGTCACAATATTGTACCATCAGTCCATACAATTTAAACTTGGATTCACAATTTTAAAGAAATCTTAACATGAAAGAAAATGACAAATATATACATAAGCAAATGCGACAAAGGAACATGATATCGAAAATAAAAGTGGCGGCGAAATTTTTTACGTCCAGTTTTTTGTTCATTTTATATATATCTATATATTATATATAATTTAATTCAATTTATATTATATATATATGTGTATTCATCATATTATTATATTTTAATATATACATATATTAATGAAAATTTTGTAATAATTCTAAAAATAAACTTATATTTATAACCTACCTAAATATAAATTTCTTTGCACAATAAATATAAAAATATTTTTCTCAATTTATGTTAAATTTTTTTTTATCATATATCAATCAAGATGTTAAACTAAAAAAATTTTGACAATATTTATAATTATATTATGTTATTGTAATGAAAAATAATGTAAATTATTATAATGGAAAGGTAAAAGTAAATAACAGAAAAGATTTTATAATTGCAATATATTACTAAATGTAGTTTACAATAAGCAAAAGTAATTATGTTTAAAATGTGTCTGTGTGTGTGTGTTTTGTGTATGTTTTGTGTGTGTGTGTGTGTGTGTGTGTGTGTGTGTGTGTTCATACTACATATTTTTATAGTAAATACGGCTTTTCATAAGAAAATAGTCTTACTAAGAGCGCATCACAGCAGCTTTGGAAATGCAGATCTGTATATCTTCTTACTCTCAATCTTATCATGCATAAGTGGATTATACTTGAATTATCGTGATTATATATCATCAAGATAAGTTTTCCTGTTCTCATATATTTATTATTACTCTATTCAGTTACTTATCTCATATTATCAATATAAATTTTTATACATGTGCATGTAGAATGCATAATTATTGCTGGCTAACAATGTATCTTAAATACTTGTGCAATTTTATTTTTAACTATAACTCTCAGATAGAATTATAATTTTCAACGTAAGAATATCCACATAGCAGATAATTAAGAAGAACATAATGATATGTCAAAGCTGATACTTAGTTAATTCCATATATAAAACTTATAGCATTGTGGCACATACGTATACAACACTGTTTTTAATAATATTACAGATCCTGTTTTGAGAATAAGCGGCTAAAAGTTAATTGGTTTCCTATATATAAAGACATAAGAATTTTATGGTACTGTAAAATATTTTTTTGTGAAAGATCTCCAAAATATTTTCAAGTATAACATTATACAAGCCTCCAATTATTTATGAATGTACCATATTACTCCATCATCCAAACATAAGGTTAATTAACAATATGCATTTTTAGAAGTAATAAAGAAGTATACAGATTTATGATGTTGATGTATTGAATTTTTGTTGGATAATAGATGTTTTTCGCTGTGGTACTGTTTCTGGTGTTGGTATAGCATCTCCTGTTGGCAAAACACCAGCTGGCTTTGGCTTGGCTGTAGACTTTTGTTTTGCCATTTGATAATCCCCAGAATCAAAATATTTTTGCTGAAAATATTGAAATTGTGAATCATTTCAAGAAATGAAAAGATTAAAGATTATTTTTGTAAGAAAGTTGAAACTCTATACGATAATTAGAAGAATTGATATTTACCCCTTTGGCTAGTCTTTTTTGCAAAAATGCAGAATGACCACCAAATGGTCGACCAGCTGCATTTGGAAACTTTGCTTTTAATTTTTCTTCTTCCAATTTTTCTATAGCGCTCGATGACAGCTATAAGAAAATCTTCAATGAGGATCTATTGTTATATATGTATGACTGATGTACATGAACAAAATTTCATGTAAATAAAATTTTAATAAAGATTGTTTCTACTCATATATTTTCTAAATCTTCTAAAATCCATATTAATGTGTACAACACCATATATCTGTTATTGTCATACAATCCTAACATGGTTAGCATGAGTAAGCTACGAATAGCTGTAGCTCTCCAAAATATTTACATATAACAGTGCAAGAAAATTAATTCAAATCACTTGTAATAAATTAAACAACTTTCTAATAAAATAAAATGCTGTTGCTCTCTGTGATGAGATTCTGATAACTCATCGAAAGAACCGCCGCAGTTTCCAGTTTTCTTAGTATACTATTATTATAATTTATACAATACATTATTAATAAATTAATTCTATTTTCGTAATTAGTCGCTGTCCGATTAATAAATCTCGGTAACTTGCCTCTGCTGTAGGGCTCTGCACATTCGTCTGATCGTCGCTCATTTTCACAGATTTTAAAATGCCTCTCGTCAGCGGCCGCTTATCTTCCAACCAGTTACCTTTCGAATACTAATTTCGACACTCACGCATATAACGTACATAAGCTAAGTGAGTGCAACGCAATAAACGGCAGCGTCTCTCAATCGTCAGGCGGATCGTTTCTTCACCGTATTCCCTACAAAGTGGATACGTGCACCATAAGAGTTTCGATGATTGTCAACGAGATTGTTTTCATATACAAACGGCGAAAACAGCGACGGCGTCACATGCAGAGCCATATGTTCCCGGATGACCGTTACCGACGTTCGCATCAATTCGCATGGCCGGTTTCCATGCGCAGCAATTCAATCCGATTCTCATAGGGCGACTCCGATTAATGAATCGACGATTAGTTCAATGTTACGAATTACTCCAGCAGAATTATTATTAATTAGACCAGTGCTATCCGACCAGAGGCGTGCACAAATAATTTTGACGTCCCAGAAGGATACGTACATGTATATATTATATATTAAAAGTGACATCATATATAATAGTGCTAATTAATCTAAAAGTCCATTCCTATCTCTATCAAAATTCCCTATTGTTTATATTATTTCTATCAATATTGATTTACTTTAATCTCTTATGCCTATTTCTAATGTAGATTAGTTTATTTGCTTACTTTTTTATCCTTTTGTTTATCTACATAGAAATTTGCTCAAAATTATAAATGTTTGAACAATATCAAAATTTCTATATAATATATCATTATTATAATTGTCTCTGATCTAAATATTCTGATCTAAATATTCTATATCGTATTGAATAACAAAAAAATTGATAATTAATCACCGACGTAAATTTTGCAGCTTCATCGAAATCGTCCATAATAACAACTCCGAATAAATTTGATTTAAATTCTTTAAAGTGATATTTTCAATTATAATTTATCGTTCTAATTTCTTAATTTTATCTTTCTTTTTGCGTAAAAAAAATTGAAATTTAATTTATCCATGTTAGCATATAATATGATTCTTTTTTATTTACAATAAAATTAATTAACAAAATATAAATATTTTTATTTGATAAATTAATCGTTGATTAAGTTAATCGCAATTTGGTCATTCTTGAATAAATGAATTTTCACCATCAGATGCTAGATCAGATTAAATTGAAATCACGTGACGCTTTTCAAGTCTCATGAAATGGCACCTTTAGAATGCGTGGAAACGTTCGCAACGCCACGACAAGTCATCATTTTTCATCCTTTTTGTCGTTAAATATTAAACAATTAAACGCAGCCAATCAACAGGCTTGAAAAGCTTATCGTACGACAAAAAATAGATGAATGTAATATTAGCCTTTAGATCTTCGCCAATCCGCGACAATGGCGCCAGCTGATCTTTGACTCAGGCTCCGCTATGTTCAAAGTGGATGGTGGTGTGTGATGGACGTGACTCGTCGCGCATTCACATGGTATACTTACGGTGACACGACAAGAATACGGTTCCAGAGCATTCCGGGATATTCACAGAGATAGTGACACGCCATGAATACGTTAATTCACACCAAAATGATTGCCGATCACGGTGGAGTCATTGTTCGACGTATGTGTCACCGTGCGTTACTTCACGTCCTATTATAGATCAGCTCGATTTTATGCGATAACTTTTTTGTAATACTTATTGAAGTAAGATACTTCAGAATTATTATCGTTACATTTATGTAACGATAGATAATACGTATCCCACCGTGAAATTAATGTGTCCTATTTAAAATGTCAACATCTCCCCGAATTCCCCTATCAAATATTCCATTACGATATAGTCACGTTTAAATCTAAAAAAACGTGGGCTGATAGGTTATATCCCAGTTTTTTTACAATGTAAATTTATATTTTTTGAAGAACATATTATCTTTTTTATTGCTCCATTTTGCAATCATGAAAGATTTTATGTATATGAAATATTTAATTCTTGCTTTAATTCTTTGTTCAATTATTAATAGGAAAAACAAAATATTTATTATTATTAAAAATAACTTGTAATTTTTATGCTAGGATTAGATAAGCTAAATTGTTTCGCTGTATACTAATTTACACTAGGATTAGATAAGCTAAATTATTTTACTCCATATTTTACAATTATTTAAAAAATTGGAAACTGCTAATTCTATATTTTCAGGATATTCCCCGTTTAAATTATGGTACAATACCAATTATACAATGGGTAGCATATCTTTAATTTATACTCGTTTGAGAGATCCAAGAAGATTATTGCTGGAGCCTACAGTGTTACCAATGTATATTAATGATAAAAGCATAACATGTCTACAAATTCGTACCTTTTATGTAACTCCAAGTTGGAATGGCCAAGAGTCATCATCTAAGATTGAAAAAACAGTAAAGAATATTAAGGAAGAAAAAGAACTTCAAAATAAGTGTGCAATAGACAATGTTGCCATGAATAATGAGCAACCAAAAAAAGCTGTTGTTAAAGTTACAATATGGGAAAAAATTAAAGGCGAGATATTGCATTATTATCATGGATTTCGATTATTAGGTCTCGATATGAAAGTATCAGCAAAATTAATATGGAGAATTTTACATGGGAAGGAACTTAGTAGAAGAGAACATCGTTTGGTATGTTAAGCAGATTACATTTATTATATATCAATTTGATATATTAGTATTAGGTGTTGGAATTAATTCGTAGCGTTTTTTAATGAAAGAATGTTATTTATTTCACATGAGCATTAAAAAATACATTAATGAAAGTACTTCCCATCACTTGTAAAACGCTACGAATTAATTCCAACATCTAATATTAAGATATTAATCAGTCATATTTTCTAACAGCTGATAAA
This sequence comes from Acromyrmex echinatior, assembly GCF_000204515.1. The sequence goes on along the minus strand of NW_011627383.1, from coordinate 124,676 downwards.
AACAACTGGGGATGTGTTCAGATTGATTCCATTTTCTGTATTTATTATTGTTCCATTTATGGAATTTCTATTACCAGTGGCAATTAAATTATTCCCTGGCATGCTACCTTCTACTTTTCAGACAGCAGTTGAAAAAGAAGATAAACTTAAGCAGGCTTTGAAGGTAAAATACCAGATTTCAAATTCATTAAGATATTAAAATTAAGACATAAAATCTAATAAAAATATATATACATAAACAGAATTTGACAAATACAATGTATATGAATGTCACATAAAATAGTAACCTACATATTTTAGTAAAAGCTTAAATATTATTTTAATAAATATTTTTTTTTTTTTTATAAACAGGTCAAAATAGAAATGGCGAAATTTTTACAAAAAACATTGGATGAAATGGCGTTACAATCGCCAGATCACAAATCTGAAAAAGCTAAAGAATTTGCAGAATTTTTCTACAAAGTACGAACAAGTGGTACTGTTGCGACCAATGAAGAAATCATGAAATTTAGCAAAGTTTTTGAGGATGAAATTACTCTAGATTCTCTCTCACGACCACAACTAATTGCTTTATGCCGTGTATTAGATGTGCAAACTCTTGGAACTACTAATTTTTTAAAGTTTCTACTTAGGATGAGACTCAGAAGTCTTACTGCAGATGACAAAGTATGTATTCATGAAATACAGTCTCCATTTTCTTTATGTAAAATTATTTTTTCTATTTCTCTCTCACACACACATACACACACAAATACATTAAAATATCAAATCTTTTTTTTCAATGATAATAGCTAATTGAGAAAGAAGGAATTGAAAGCCTAACCAGAGCTGAATTGCAACAAGCTTGCAGAGCACGTGGTATGCGTGCTTATGGATTACCAGAGAACAGATTAAAAGAACAATTATCACAATGGTTGGATTTAAGTTTAGTTAAAAAAGTTCCACCCTCTTTACTATTATTATCACGAGCGCTTATGATACCAGAAACGATGCCTATGTCGGACAAGCTAAAAGCAACTATTTCAGCTTTGTCTGATACGGTTGTGGCACGTACAAAGGGTGCTATTGGAGAGAAAGAAGGTAAAGTGGATCATAGAACCAATATCGAAATTATTAAAATGGAAGAACGCAAAATTGAAGAAGAAAGAGAAGAAAAGAAAGAAGCTGAACCATCACAGCCATCTATTCCAGAATCTAGTACCAAAACAGACGAAATTACTACTACTGATGTCAAAGTTTTGGAACAAGCTCTGGATTCAATTGGCAAAGTTAGTAAATAATTAAAATATACATGCAAGTAATTCTTTAATATTTACAATATTCTTAATATTATATTATCTTATTTTTAGGATAATAAAACTATGGCTGTAGAGAAAGAAGAAATCAAGGAACTTAAAGAAGAAATGGCAGAATATCAAGAAGATATTAAGGAATTGTATCAAATTAAAGCGGAAGCAAAAGGTCAAACAGATATAGAAAATATTAAAATATCAAAAGGTGCTAATAGACTTTTCAAAAAGGTAAATAAAATGATCTCAAAAATGGATGCCGTTTTGTGGGAACTCGAACAATCCGAGAAAAAAGTTAAACAAAGAATCGAGTCGTTGGGTCCTGAGAAAAAGGATACCAAAGATGTTGAAGAATTAGTTAAAATAGATGAGCTAGTTGCAGCCATTAAACAAATCCAAAGTGTACCCGATGAACATCGTTTAAAACGCATAGCAGAAATTTTAGGAAAAATTGATGACGATCAAGACGGTGCAATAAAAATAGAGGATGTATTAAAGGTACAGAACAAACTAAACATTTTTATTAATTACAATAAGTATTATTCTACAAATAAGATAATATAATATTGAAAATTTTGTAAATATTATATATAAGCATGATTATACAACTTTATATTTATTTATTAATATTACATTTATTTATTGATATGAATTATAAATATAATTTTTAGGTTGTAGAATTAATAGGTAAAGAAGATGTTAACTTAAGCAAACAACAAGTAGATGAATTGATAGAATTAATGGATAAAGAAGAAGTATTAGAAGTAGAGGAACAAATACAAAAATCGTTGGAAAAGGATTCCAAGACCTCTCAAACAGAAGAGAATATAAAAGCTACGCATAAATGTACGGTTCCAGCTACACCAGTAACAACTGAACCAGGATATGGAAAAGAGGAGTTAATAGATGATGCTGTTAGAGAATCCAATAAAATCTGTGGAGATCAGAATATTGAAGAGAATAAGCAGAAATCAACTGTCGTTCTTAAAAGTAATTCCAAATCTGATGAGATAAAAAATCCTCCAATTACATCAGGTGTTCAATCAACAGCGAAAAAAGCAGAAGGTTCTAAACAACTGTGATTAGTGCACAATGAAGTATAAATTAGTATATTATCAGCAATATTTTTACTGAAATGATGTTTGATATGGATCTTCGTCTTGTGTGTATCCCACATATTTTTTTCCTTAGAAAAATGTTTATTTTCTTCAAAAATAGACCAATAGCAATATATTTAAAAAGATAAATTTTATATTGACACAAGGCACAAAGATGTCATTATTTAATTGGCCATAACTATTATGTTGTACATAGAAAAAAACATATATATTGAATATATACATTATATTAGCCACTTATAATATTTGAATAATATTAAGTATTGTGTAATATTGATTTCTAATTTTTTTATTATATGCACACACAAAAACCTGAAGTTTCTCATTGAAGACTGTGATGCATTTAACAGCATCATTTATTCTCTTTTATTTATAATAATGTACTTGATCACAAATGCATTGTTAAAATATTTATTCTGTAATTAATTGTCGATGCTATATGTTATAATCTTAAAAGGAATGAATAGAATATCATTAGCTTAAACATTGACAACAAATTATAGATATATTAAAAATGTTTTTTTACTACAATCCTCTGGGCTTTCAGTAAGCCGAGAGGATAAATCATTCCAACTGTCTTCTCATTGTACACTTGTTAATACTGAGCATAGATACCACTAATTCAAAATAATAATCTTCAACTATATTACCTTGTAAAATTCAATACTGTTATTACAAAGTAATAGGTTGCTCAAAACAAGATAAATATACAGTAATTCATAATTTTATTTTCATTTGAAAAACATAGAAAAGCAAAAAACCTCATTTAACATAAAAATGTAATATTATTTGTGCTTTGTACTACGTAGAGTTAAATTTGCAAAAAAAAAATCTGTTTACACGGTAATTTTATGTGACAAGATGTTACATCAATTTCAGAGCCCTATGTGTAAATAAGAGGAGAAATATTTATTGCATATTTGTTACTCTATAATGTTAATCGGACGAAGATCATCTAAATGTATTATAAAGATATGAATTCAGAAAGAACATTCAGAGTAATCTATTTCTTTACTTCTGCGCATGAAAGTCTAAATGTATATAAGAAAATATATTATTTTTTTAAATTTTTATAGGATGCTCTTTCAAAAGAAATAAAACTGTGAAATTAAGTATCCTACAAAATGGAGTTTTTATAAAATTATATATATTGTTGCATTATTCTACTTTATTTGTTCTATTTCCTACGTTTCGTTGCTTCTTTACTGCAAAAATAATTAATTTCGAAAAAAGATATTTTTAATTTTGATATATAAATCCAACAATTAGAAATAAATATAATATATTGCTACATTACATATGCTATGATCATCATAGTTCATATCATTTCATAGCATCAAATCATTTTATAGCTCTGTCATTTTACATATAACATCGTAAAATAAAAGTATTTATTTAAAAAATCATTATTGTTGTAAAGATTTATTTAAAAATATTTTTAATAATAAAGAAATATACAAGTATATTATATGACAAAATTTAAATTATGTACAATTATTTCATGAATCTTAAATAAAGAATTATTCTTTTTCATGTATTTATTCTACAAGTACAATAAATCCATTATAATAATCAATCTTCGAATATATTGATCAGTTACATTTTTTATTGATATTTGTTTACATTGGCATTTAT
>NW_011627383.1:96821-120511 GCF_000204515.1 Acromyrmex echinatior | reverse complement strand
AAAATTATTATGTTTAGATCTAATTTTCTTAATGACATTTTGATGAAATAACTAGTTTTTCAACAAAAATTGTTTTACAAATAAAAATTTATTTTTTATTATTTCGTAAAAAATTTCTTTCTAAATAAAAAACTTTCTAAATAGAATACTTGCTAAAATAAATTAATTAATTACATTTTTTACATATAAAAATAAAATTTCTATTAAGCTTTCAGTTACATATATTTCGTTGTTTGCTAATATATAACATAAGTAATTTATTTATATATAAGACTATTTTATTGAAATGTGAAAATAAGTTATTTAAAAATCATTTATCATAATAATATAAAAGATATTTAATATATCATATATTTTAATAATATTATATTAGAATTTAATATATTAATATATATATCTTCTACTTAGAATTGGTTAATTACAAAATCTTTTGGACATAAGTGAATGGATAAATAATGTTCAATAATAAATCACATCAGTATTACATAAAAAGGCGTTTAATGTATGACAAAATAGCAATCAAACATAGAATTGCAAAGATATAGTGATCAGAAACGTGTCGCGCACGCGCGCGCGCGCGCGCGCGCGTGTGTGTGTGTGTGTGTAAATATCTGAATCTAAATATTGTTATAAAATTTTTTCAAAGGATTTTAAAGTTTGATTGACCTCGTTACATTAACAGTGAACACTTAAAAGGCACAATCAACGTCAACAGTACAAAAGTATCAAAATTAAATAGACAAATATTTCACTTTTCTTTCATAAGAAAACTACTGTAATATACGCATTCTGTGAATTTTAATGACCATTCTGTAATACAATTCTCAAGTCACTTTTCTCTTCGGTTTAAGCTGCATTAAAATTGATTATTTTATCTGCATAAATGCGCCTCATAGAGGTAGAAAGTTACAGATTTTAAACAAGTGACTTAATTAATTATGTGAATTAATTATACAATCAGTCTCTAATATTACAGTCTAATATGTTAAACATAAAAATTCATTTTTTTTACATCATGGCTTGATATTTCAGATGTGCGAGTAACGATGTATGCTAAATGCTACTGTAAAATAAGCCACTGGTAATCTATTACTACATAAATTAGAAATTATAATAAATCAATTTTTATAACAAAACCTTCTATCTTGATTTTATGCTATAATTTATACTTAAACCTAAATTTTTTTATATTTGCATGCAAAATGTGTCCACTTTTACAATAAAATTTAATATACAACATTGTATACAACAAAGAGAAATAATTATTAAAATATTATAACCGTTATAAAATTCACTCACACGTTCGAGATATCAAACTGTTACATTATAAAATGCTATGATAAAAATAACTATATAAAATAAAACATAGCAGATATATTAAAATTATGTGAAACACATATATATGTATGCATATAATATATAAAATTGCTTACAAATTATAAGTTTTTGTTACTTTACAGTGTTATGACTACTTTTTTGTTACTTTACAGTGTTATGACTAATGTATCTGAACTTTCTTCACCGTATCAATCAAAATATGCAAAAGAATATTGAATTCCATTCACACATTCCTATAATTTTAAATGATTTTTTAAACAAAAATTAAAGAGTGCTGAACTCATTAAAGGTTATAAATAAATAAATGCGAAAGACAACTAAGAATGCAATTATTTTATTTCAACATGAACGTAATTACATTATTTGCATAATTGGAAAAAGAAAACAAATAATTTTCATAGTAATATATATCGTTTACATTTTCGATCTCTTCAAATATGTTCGTATCAACATCACTTATGTTTCAGCACTCTAAAGACAAGTAATATTGCAAATAATCTTGCATGTATTTCTGTAATTTTGTGCTATTATAAATGTTATAAATTTTGTTTTCAATTCAAATATTATATCTTATATAAACATATTACATAATACATAATATAAACTAGAAAGTAATAAAATGTATTGCTATTAAAATTTTTTAATAGTTTCATAGAAAACAGGTATAATGTACCATGTTTTTGAAATATATATATCAATTATTATATATAATACATATAAATATATTAGAATAAATTGTATAGTATATCTTAAGTTTTAGATATATTTAAATAGCGAAGATTAAAAGCGTCAATTCACTGTAAAGTATCAGAAAACTTTCATTTTTATATAAATACAGTTCTCTTACGCTTAGTTTTCAATTATATAGGAGTTGAACCTTCCATAACATAAGCTACATATTGTTTTATGTTTGTTATAGCAAGATGCAGCACTTTGTTTCCTTATTACGTTCACTCCCATCTGCTTGGTTTTCCTGTGCCTTGCGAGCAGCTATTGCTCTCATTAAATCAAAGAATACCTGCAATGTGGAGTAAATGTCTTTATTTATTTCTGTGACTGATTTTTTGAAACATATATTAATGATTGAAAATTGAAAATGTGTAAAAAAAGGAACTATCAATGTAATATTATAAGTAAATTATAATATGCAAATATTATTTTAAAAATTTACTTATTACAGAATCTTTACCTTCTCCTATTAAAACTTTTTTGTTTATTTATATTTATTTATCCAATTAGTATTTTATTAAAATATTATAAATAAAAAAAGATTATATACATTTACAAAATCTACATTATTTTCAAAATTGTTATATTCCCAAAAATTATTTAATTAATTAACTTTGTGCAAATTAACAAGATATATTTTTTATTTTAACGCACAACAATAATATATACCTCAATTAAAAGTAAAATATTTAATGCTTTTCTCTTTTCTTATAAAATAATTACTAATTATTTATTAGGTGTTGGAATTAATTCGTAGCGTTTTTTAATGAAAGAATGTTATTTATTTCACATGAGCATTAAAAAATACATTAATGAAAGTACTTCCCATCACTTGTAAAACGCTACGAATTAATTCCAACACCTAATATAATACAAAAAATATAGTTCACTTATACGACATGTAACAAGACATTGCAACACAATGTATAATAATTAAAAAAAAAAGAAAAGAAAAGCATACATGCTTTGCATAAGCTGTGATAAGCTTTATAAGAAAGTGTATAATTTCACATTTATTTTGTAAATATTAGAACAATTTTTTTTATAATAAATATAGAATTTGAACATCTGAAATACGAATATAAAGCAGAGTTAAAACAGAGATATGCAACAAAATATTTTTTAAGTAATTAATATTTATTAATATTTTCTTAAAAAATCACACAATATTAATTTATCTAAACATTTTCATTGCATATTTGTAACGTTGAGTATAAAAAGCGTTTGTGTTAGGCAACACACTATTGGCATACACTCTATTGGCATTCCCTATATATTATAGACCGACATAAAGTATTAGCGAATTCGATTGAACGCACTGGTATATATTAAAGTCATCGTACACAAATAGATGTAAAGATGTGTTTATACAATCGAATTCGCTATAAAATTGCCAAGACAGGAAATGCCACCAGTTCTATTAACTTGTCAAAACACAAAATAAAATATGGTGCAAGAAAAAACAGCAAACCTATAGAATAATGCACTTCTTTTTCTTCCTCTTGGTACGGTCTTTACCTCGACTATTGCTTGCTGACTTATCTTCAATTTTGCGTGACCTTATCTCACGCATCAAGTCGAAAAATACCTGCAAATGTGCAATGGATGCTGTCTCAAAGCTTTAAGGCATATAAAATGTGCATTATGAAATAAACATATGTTTTTCATATATGTAAGAGAAGAAAATGAGGATTGTGCGCATATAAGCAATAGCACAATACATGGTGACATAACAATGTATATAAATATACATAGATTGCAATTAAGCCTATTTAAAAATGCATATTTCGTGCAATCGATTCATATGCGATACATTACATTGAGAGTGAAAGTGAAAGCAACAAGAAACATATAATATAAATATACGTAAATACATCTACTATTTTTGATAATTTAATTACATTAATATGAACATATGTATGTATGAATGTATGTAGAATATGCTTAATGAGATAAAGTGTTCTGTAGTAAAAGATCTAATTTAACAATACTACCACAAAGTCTATAAAAAAAAGTTAATCCCACAAGGTTTTTATTTTACTAAAAACGAAATAGAAAAAAAGTCACAATCAGAAAGTAATATCATAATTATTTTTTTAAATAAAGACAATATTGATATATAAGAAAAAATTATATATAAAATATTTATTATATATATGTAGCATTTTAATAAAATTAAATAAAAATTATGCATAATCAGCATTTTACCTTGTCTACATTTTCTTTTGTTTTAGCACTTGTTTCCACATAAGGAACACCCCATTGTTGAGATCTTGCTTGAGCTTCGGCTAAACTAACCTTCCTTTTTTCTTGTAAATCACTTTTATTTCCCACTAATAAAAATGGAATGTTCTCATCATTTTTTACCCTGAGAATTTGTTCTCTATAGAAAAAAAACAGATTTTTTTCTATTTATATGTGGAATGATCAAATAATACATTTATAATCAGTTAATTGCCATGTATTAAAACTTTCTCCAATAACATAAAACTAGTGATTAATTTTATCAAATTTTACTGACCTAAATTCCTGTGTAGCTTGAAAACTATCATCTTCTGTTATCGAAAATACACAAAGAAATCCTTCCCCACTACGAAAGTAATTGTCACGAATCGCTGCATAATCTTCTTGTCCTGCAGTATCTAGGATATCTATTTGTACCTCTTCTCCATCTAATACAACTTTCTTTCTGTAGGAATCTGCTTTTGTAGGTTCATAATCTTCAACAAACTGATTTTAATATTATGATTAAAATTATCAGAAATATCTTTCTAATGTAATAATACTTCAAAATTAAATATTTAAAATATGATAACGTTTATCATTAGCAGACATCGGATTTTTATGCAGACATGCACAAAATATACAAATTTGCACAAATATGAAAATATGCACAATATGTATAAATAAATATGCATTTTTTTAATGCTTTTTAATAAGAAAAATTTATATTTTGATGTTACTTTCCAAACTACTTTCTAAATAAATATGAAGTTGCATAAGAATCCGATGTCTAATCATTAAATACTTGAAATGATAAAAATTACATGTTTCTTTGTTAAGTTAATAATAAACAGGCATTCTTTATATTTAAAATATATTTAAGTTATTTTGTTTTTTTATTTTACCTCATCATACATGAATTGTAACGTCAGAGCAGACTTTCCAACACCTCCACTTCCAACCATTATGACCTTATGCATTGCTTGGGTAGTTCCTGGCTTCTTTGACATTTTTGAGATAATTACCTTCAATTAAGATAAAGTGGTCATTAAATATATTTATCTTAAAAATGTACAATAACAGAACTTTGCGCTTGCAATATTCAGACTTTATAAACATAAATATACTTGTGACATTTATTCATATTTATTATTAATTTATTATTAATTGTATTACTTTTTTAACAGAAATCTATATTTCCCATTACATGATAACTGTAACAAAACTGTAATTGTACAATTGTATGTATATATCTTCTGCACTTCTTCGAAATAGGGGTTTCTTTCTGATGGTTATCTTAATTAAAGCAGAGCAGAAGAAACAATGGCAGGATGTGAGAATTACGTTGTCAGTGTGAGAAATCTAAGCTAAGTATAGTTTCATGCATGTATGTGTTCTCATATATTTTATATATATCATACAAATCTATGACATATTGTCTGTATTTAAAATAGATAATTTAATATATCAGGATATCAATAAAGAAAACTTGTAATATTTGTATCTTGACTTTAGTCATAAGTTTATTCTAGTATTTGTATATTTCTATGAATTATATTCTATACTTGAGTAATTTTTCAATAAATATAAATATATTCTATATATATAGATAATAATCAAGATATTAACACTACGATATAAGTAAGAAATATAACAGTTGCTTTTAGTATTATAGCAAGTAATATCAAATAGAAAGAGAAAGAAAAAAATATAATTTCTGGGAAACTTACTGTCAAAGAAAAAGCAGAAGTAACAGAATTAAACAGAAGAACAGAAAGAGAAAAGAAGAACAGAAAACTTACTTAATCAAAATAAATTATACGCCCACCATTCAACACATGCTGTTCCTATTCAAGATTCACCACTATTTTCGCCCACGTGAAAGAATCAAACAAGAAATACCTAAAAGATATGTGAAGAAAACGAAAGAAACTCGAAGGATATTTCATAAAAGGCGTATATATCTTCGTATCGACTGCACTTTAATTTACTCCAGTTCCTTTTCTTTTCATTATCTCATTCGCGCGAAGATTCCCGATATACGGACGAACGTATATTATAAATAATTGTGACGAGACACGTAAGAATCACAGTAATAAGTCGCCTGAATCGTCGCGTTTATCGAGCGACACTGGTCGGAGCAAGACAGGCCAGAGTCATCGGAGGTTGTCGCGGAGTGTAATATGAGTAATCGAGAAAGGCGGTGCCGCGCTATCCTCCGAGGATAGCGCGGATGCCGCAAAAGCCGCACGTCGCTGCGTCGTAGCCGTCGGGAATCGTCGGACATTTCGCGCGGAGATGAGGCTGCACCCGGGCCGCTCGAACGAACGCGTGATGACGAAACCGTTTTGCCTTCCTTCAATAAATACCTCTGAAAATCACGCAAATCGGGAGTGGCTGGTCGTTCCGTGATCTCTTGTAGCCGTCACACGCGTTGGTTTTTACTTTCACGCAATCGAATAGTTCTGACGGTCAAGCGCCGGCGGCGTCTCGATCGTCGTATCGTCGCATCTATTCGCGTGAACTTAGCTGATATGTCGATCAAGTTTCATGGTTTAAAAATATATGTTTAATTGAAACTATACAAATGTTTGTTACTTTTTAATTTCAAAACCCTTTATATATAATATACACAAAACAAAATTTCACACGAAAATTTTATTTATTTATGTCAACTATTAACTGCGCAAACATAATTAATTAAAATGCAGATATTAAATGTAAAATGAATTTACAAAATATAAACATTTTTGTAAAAAAATTATTGTCAGTTAAATTCATACAAATCTAAAAGTTCAAATAAACTGCAATTAATTTAATTAATTCAATTAATTCAATAACCGGTATTATTTAAAGAAAAAATTCTAGCTACAATCCATTGATGATCCACTCTTTTCTATATATTAAATAAGAAAATTAATAATTTTATCTACGTTAACAAAATTGCTTAACAAATTAACGATTAAATTAATCGAAGTTGATCGAAGTTCACAGTCCTAATGTGTGGCGCAACATGGCACATTTTTTTAATAAAAATTCATCCTTTCCACATCATAAATAATACAAATTTCATGTGTATCAGAAGAGGTATGTGCTTTAATTCTGTCTAAATATTCGCGCGTTACGACGCAACTGGACGCAACGTTAATTGCTCATTGAATAATAATGGCTCAAAAAACAATCAGAGATGTTTTCGTAATTCAGCATATCAATTTTCGAATATTTTTATGAATAATAATAATAAATAATTAAAACAACAATAATCGTGTCTCAAATAATTAACAATGTCCGAATATTTAGAATAGATTGATTTCCCAATATGCGCATAACTTCACGTCGTCATTGAAGTTGGACATCACGCACGTTACTCATGTAATTGTGACTTTTTAATTATCTATTATCAATATGCCTTGTTAATTTGATATGGAAATGAAACAAAACTCTGTTATTTGTTAGAGAAATTTACAGTCGTGGTAATGAATGTTGAGATTTAAAATGGAGCATGATCTTCTCAATTTTCCATATAATCCAGATTAGTTTACTCGGGTTTGTTCGGTATTGCTCTCAAATCTGTTTGAATCTGCAGACCGGCAGACGGATAAAAATAACTCGCACACGGCGTAATTATAACCTCTATGATATTCTGTGTATTTCGTTGAAACAATGTTTTATTAATGTTGAATTGTTTCAGCGGTATAATTTAGATTTCTTTTCATCTAAACATTGGTATATCGTAATGACTGCGTCGTCGAATATTAATGCTGAACAAGAAATTGAAGATCCTGTTGAGCGGATGTTAAAGACAACCGGTTGCATAGAATTACATTATCAAGTTCAAGTATGTTTACTTCTAACTGGTTAATGCTCGTTTTTACAATGTAGATTAATTTTCATCTTAGTTTAACTTACTCTTTTTTTTCATTTTTAGAACTAGAAAAAGATGAATTAATTGAACCAAGATTAAAATTATTCTACATTTATAGAAACGGATATATAAGTTTTAATTATTAAAGTTTAACTGCTTATAGTTTCAGTTCTAAAAGAACAATATAAACTCTGAGTTAACTTTAGTTTTAACTCTAAGTGTATAAATTAATTCCATTGATTGATTGTTGTAAAATAAATGTTTTGATTACATTAATAATATTCTTATTTTATAATTTTTTAATAACTGATTTGATAAATAATTTTCTAGGAGTGTATAGCGGAACATCAGGACTGGAGAAAATGTCAAAATGAAGTAAAAAAGTTTAAGGAATGCATGAATAAACACACAAAGCAGCAAGAACAAAGACATTAATAGTGCTTTGATTAAGAAAAATTATAAAAAGATGAGGTCAATGATAAGTAAATATATAAGATCTTTCCTATCTCCTGTTTGGAATGGAGAGAGTTGTAAGATGGTAATAGTGGTTCGATCAGATTTACCTATGGGAAAAGGTAAAACTGCTGCTCAATGTGCTCACGCTGCTTTAGAATGCTGTCGCCAAACCCTCAATAACGAAAAGAAGCGATTAATGTTTGAATCCTGGTTACAATGTGGACAGCCTAAAATTGTTGTTAAAATACCAAACGAAGAAGAGCTATTGATCTTAGCAGGTAAAGCTGAACGCGCTGGTTTAATTACTGCCATAATAAAAGATGCTGGTATAACTCAACTGAAGCCTGGTACAATAACAGTTATTGGTATAGGTCCTGGTTCCAATGAAACTATCGATAGTCTTACATCAAGATTAAAATTGTTATAATTTTATATGTTATATCAAAACATAATTTAATATTATAAATTTATATTATTAATATTATTAATTTCAAAGAAATATTTGATTCAAATTTTTTAATATCAAAATACATCATTCACAATCTAGGATAAATAATAACTTCATGATGTTGTTAAAAGATTATACGTGTGTGAAAAATTATTAATTTTTACATCACATTTTAAGAAAAACATTTCTCTGTATAAAATAAAAATTTCAAAATCAAATAACTATACTTTTAAGATATGTAATTATAATAAGATTAAGTTCTATATGGTATACTGTATAGTGTACATAATATAAATATATATGTAAAGAAAAAAGAACTATATACATATATAATAAAGAAATAATTTCTGACTGTAATATAAATTGTATTTCTTAATCAAATGTTGCTTTTGTTATTGAAGAGGTCCATATCAATTGCAAATAAGTCAAATCAGGTATATAAAACAATTATTATTATCAAGTTGTACAATACATTATCTAATCTGGCAAAAAGATTAATTAAATAAAGTATCTTTCCTGCTTGTTGGGCTGTAATGAGACATGATATAACAATTTCATTATACTAAAATATTTGCTATAATACTACCTCCTCCATATATCTACAAAAAGCATCTCAAAACACATATTTGAAGACACACAACTTTTGGAAATAAATTGTATATACATATATATACATATTAGACACATCGGCATAGAAGCATAATTTGTATAACATTGTCTAAATGTGCTTTTCAAAAAAGTAAACTTAACATATATAATTTGAACATAGATAATATTATAAAGAAATAAAAAGTAGATTGTATTAAATTGCTTTCATTGTAGTGGATATTAAAAATATAAATGTATCATAAAGATTTTACCGATTCCATAAAATATACATATATGGATCATTAAAATATTCTCAAGAGATCCCATAAAATATACATATACGGATCATTAAAAATATTCTCAAGAGATTATACATACATAATCATATTATCTAAGTTCTTACAAGATTGAGCAATAATAGTACGACAGAAAAATGCGTGCTTACAGCGTAAACTCGCATATCAGATCATGTTTCAATTTTCTGTATAAAGTACTTATACTTATTCAACAATGTGCAACTAACATGTAAACTTATTTGAATAAAATCGGAAGAATGTTATATAGGTGCTCTTTCATTTTCCATGTTTGTGTATGTGATCATTATTTGTATATTGCGTATTTAATAATAAAACTGAATTAATAATGATAGTTTAAATTACATACTTTGAAAGATCAAATCTTTTTATAAAATTTAGAACAAGATATGAAAATGTTCTCATATAAAACATACCAAAAAAATATCGTTTTTTTAAATTATAGCTTCTTTATCCAATTTATAAATCATTTTTTCTTAGCTATTATAGAAGTTCATTAATTAATGGATCCTTTTAATTTCTAATACTTTTTAACAATCTTTTAAATTTTTTACTAAAATTCAATTAAAATTAACCGAAAGTTTTGATTGTTTTTTTTTAATCGCTAATTATTCAAAAGCTATTGGCAATCTAATATTAAAAATGATAAAAAAATTTATAGTTAAAATCTGTCTGATAATTTTGGAACATTATGTAACATTATGTCTTGGTAAATCTACTATTAATATATATAAATCAGTATGACTTTTATATATACAATTATCGCATACACAATTTTTAAACCATTCAATTAGAATCAAATTATATGTTACGAAAGTTATATAAGTATTTCATTTCTATCATTCTTATTCAAGTGCACATTGTAATATTTTTAGTAGAATAGACATGGAATAATTACAAGATGTAATGAAATTAAATAAATAACATAAAAAATGTATATTTTGTTAAAAGATTTTTTACATATATAATATAACAGTTTTTCTATAAAATCAAAATGATAAAAATAAACAAAAATTAACACTATAAATTCAAGAAATATGAATATGATATGAGTAAGTAAAATATAGTTTAAAAATAAATATTACAAATTATGTATTATATATATATTAGGTGTAGTAAAAAGAAATCCATTATTTTTCCAATAGATGGTTTTAGTAATCTGTATCACGCGTAGACGAGCTACAGATTACTACACCTAATATATATATATAATTATTTTTGTTTAATACTAGTGCATAATCATATGAGTAATTCTCTGAATATGTAAGAATATGTATTAATGTTATAAAGATATATACTATTCCTCGAATAGATAAAGATACTTAATAATTATGTGTGACTTGTAGATATAAAATTACTGATATAATTAATACTGCCGATTATTAATTTATATATTAAATTGAAAATTATGTTCATAGTATATACTCATATCATACTCATTTATTTCTGTTGTATCTGTTAATTTCATATCACATGGCCAGATTTGACAAATTTGATATATCCCTAATTATAGGATGTGCACAATATTTCAGTTCTGTAGCACATATTAGAGTACTACTAGATTGACGTTTGGCAAATGTACATCACATCACTTGTAATTAAAAATGTCATCAATTTAATATTTATACTTGCAATGGACGAATATTAAGTAATTATTTTACCGAGTTCCGACGGTTCTACATAATTATTTAATACATGCGGTGCTTCGTTGAATTCATCAAGTTCATCACCATTATCCGCGCCTTGCGCTAATAAAAAATATTGTTCACTTCTGGTGGGCCATAATAAATGAGCCATTACACAATAAGCAAAACAGTCTGCCGAATATGTTATACCTATAAATTGACAATGCGTTAAATATGAAATATAGTTGAAGAAAATTAATTTTAACAAACTTTACTCACCTAACAATAGCTTAAACCTCCATAGTGCGCTTATTTGAAGCGCTATAAGTGCTATAATGGGTAAATATATAAACCAAACTAATGACGATGCACCAAAGTGAAGGAGAAAGTTCAATTTTTGAGTATTATGCTCGTATGTCATGGTGTTTCGAAGTTCATATAGAAACCATACCATTATGGCACTTCGGAATAACAATATAAACCATCCTGGCCAAGTTTGATATTCATCTATGTCTTCAATAATATCAACTTCTGTCTGAAAAAATAAATTCATAATAAAAAAGTTTACACTTACTGCAATTTATAAACAAAATATATTGGGTCATCTAAAAAGTATCCGCAGTTTTTAGATGATCCAATATAAAGAATAGGGAAAATAGTTACCATATTCCATACATATAACAAAATGTGCACAACCCCATAACAAAACCATATTGCAAACACCAATGGCTTCCATGTTAATTCCATTCTTGTTACCGCCCATCCTTTGGCAAGTAAGAGTAACAATAACATAAAGGACGTCTAGAAGTAAAAGTAATTTAACATTAAAATTTCGTGAAAATAATACCAAAAAGTATCCATAGTAGATACTTATCTTTAAGACCGTCTTAAGCTAATTACAAAGTTGTATTAGCATCTCAAGACATTACTTAAGATGATCTTAAAATAAGAATCGAACTGTGAATATAAATACCGGCATTAGATTATATCTTAAAATTGTACTTAAGACAGTCCTAAATACTAATTATGAATACTGATTTATGGATCTTATCGTACGAATAATAAGCGATATTAATGATTCTTTGATGGATTATAATTAAAAAATCATAATAATTATGACTTCAATATTTTTGTATTAGAATTTTTTAATCTATCAGAGTACGTTATTAATATATTTGATCGTACAAAGCCCTATATACACATACACTAAAAACATGAAAAATATACTAAAAAAAATACACATTTTTAAATAAATTTAAAAAGATTAATAGTAAATAATAAATTTAAAAAGACTAATATTGTATAGAATACGTTAGAATACTCGAATTTAACGAGTTGAATAATATTTAATATTCACGAGATGTTTTCCTTACCCGTGAGAGAATATCAAAAATATCACCTGCAACTTCTAATTGCTCGTAACCTATTCCATCTAGTGCAAATTTCAACACGTGTATCAAGATTAAACATACTGCCACAAATTCTAATAATAAACTTGCAGTGAACAATCTTGTTACAGGATGCTTTTGCAATCTTACTGCATACAACTGCAGTGGCACCAATATGATATAACACACAAAAAACAGCAAATATAGTTCGATGGTATTCTGTCTGTCGTATGAGAACTGATAAGTCAGACTGTTTAGGCCACTGACGTTCGGATTGCCGTTTACTAGCCAGATGTCATACTCCAATTCGTCGTGCCTGCTATAATATTCCCATTGGCAAGTTGTTTTGTTCCTATAACACGCTACCAAGCTCATGTACCAAAATCGTGGTTGCCAGAAGTCCTGTATAACGTATGTAAACTGATGTCCCTTCACGATATTCCATACAGAATCCTCATCTGGGCATAATTTGTCTCGAGGACATGGGACTCGTCTTTAAAATGCAAAGCATTTTAACATTAACATTAATTAATCGTACGATATGGGATGCTTTCCAGCACAAGAAATACAGATAACAGATATTGATTTCCAGCAAGAGATGCAGCATAACATAGTGATCATGTTTATTTAATGATGACAAACAACAAGGATGTAATGAAACAACAAGGATTCACTGTATTATTGTGACTATATTCAATATGATGCTCATAATGTTCTTGGATTTCATCCTTATTATTTATCTAATGTCAAATAAGGATAAACGATGCTCATAAGAATTGCGAACACCTAATGAAATACAAACTATGTCATCTGTGGCTCTTGCCAGGAAGCATCAATAATGTAATAGATCGAAAGTCAAAATATACCTCAGAAAGTCTTGACCCTCCTCGTTGCAGTCTGGATCGTAGGAACTCTTCTTTAAAGTGTTAAACATATAAGCGCACGCTGCGCTCTTATCCGTCAACGTGCGATTGCCATAATATTCGAGGAAGTGGCCACGGTCGAGTATCGCCAGAGTGATCGGCACGTCGAAGTTCGTTCTCGCCGTCACATTGCCAAAAATATAACCATACGAGTCCTTTTGTCGATGACGGTCGGTCTTCTGGAAGCCGAATTTGATGAGGAACCGGAAAAACTCTCGCGTGTTGAACGTGCCGGTGATATGAGTGGAATACGCGTAGTCCGGCCGCAACGACAGGCAGAGCAGTACGCAGAGAATGCGCACCAGTCGTCGACCGGCAGTCATTTTCCAGGGTGGATCCAGCCTCCGCTGATCCCGTCGTTCGCGATCGCACCTCGCCTCGCCTAACCGCGTCGCGCCTCGTGTCGCGAGTTGTCAGGAGTCGTCGGGCACCCTCAACATCTTCCTGAGCGATATCGCACACAGCTGTTGCACGACGTGCGACGCAGATGCTTCCCCATGCCACTCGCGGCCTTCATCGACACTTCATCGAAACGCGACGATATCCTCCCGGGAGCATCTCCGTTCGGACATTGTCGTTGTCGTCGTCGTTGCGTGGCGTTGCCACCTCCGGCGATGTTCACCGAAAGATAATTCCGATATGTCCTGCACGCAAAAAAAAAGAAATAGCCATTAATGACACGCCATGTGTACTCTTACTCTCCCTTGGCACTTTGAACTCGCCTTTTCCTATCGATTTTCCCCACCCAAACAGACCGTTCGCTTCGACTGCTCCAAGGAGAAATTGACGCTTCCTAACATCGTCTGGTGAAAACTTTCTTTGGCGCGTGATTGCCGTAGTTACTTGTTACGCAATAACAGAAGAAAATTTTAATCCATTCAGTTATTAAACAAGCGATACGGATTAGAGATACCACGAAAATCCTGATAAAATGCCGGCGACGCGAAAATTCATTAATTTTTTTGAGGACACGGTAACTTTCGTTAAATCGTTAAAAATAAACGGAAATATAGTACGATACGAGCACTGTCGCGTGCAATTTAATCTATCTTATCTATTAATGCTAATTACTATTAATAACAATCGAAGTCTATCTCCAATTACGGCGACGTGACTTTCTCATTTCCATCTGTAATCAAAACAGTTACAAGTATAAGTTACAAGAGTGAACAAGAATGTAAATATTTTTTTCCAAAAAGGATGATTTTACTTATATTTGGATTTCTTAAATTCTTGAAATTCCTATTCGACAAATATCATCGAAATCGTTTATTTTAATAAGTTTGTTGCGACATCTTGTGACGAGATGTCATAGCATCTTTTGGCGGGACGCGTTGCGTCTAGAGACGCCATTTACGACGCCCAAACCGCAAAAGCGCGCCAAAATTGCGTCATACGTGACTCGTAACAAAGGCACGCTAAAGAGCCATGGCAACAGTACATAAAAACCATAATCAGTAAAATGTAAGCAGTAATAAATCAAATGTTGATTTTCTTACTGTTATCTACTGTTCCTTTTGTATTTGTGCCAATAGCCACGATCGAACTACAAGCGAACTACATTCTTACTAACAAAAATTAATTAAATAGAATGTATTCAAGATTATTTTCTGAGTCAACCAAATATTATTTTTATCATTTGAATAGAAAAGACCGATCACTTGTTTCATGTAGGAAACATTACTTTCAGAAAGGAAAGCAGCGTAAAGTTTCTAACGAAGGAATTTATTCCTGTAGGTTATAAATTAAAAATATGAAATTGAAAACACAGGACACTTCAACGTAAAACAATTTTTGGCCCTGAAAAGGGCCGATTGATAGAAAGAGGCAATTTAAGCACGCTCTCCACGGATTCTGCGAGCCAACTGGATATCTTTGGGCATGATGGTAACCCTCTTGGCGTGAATAGCGCAAAGATTGGTGTCTTCAAACAAACCGACGAGATAAGCTTCGCTTGCCTCCTGAAGGGCCATGACGGCCGAGCTCTGGAAGCGGAGATCGGTCTTGAAGTCCTGAGCGATTTCACGGACCAGTCGCTGGAACGGAAGCTTGCGGATCAAAAGCTCTGTGCTCTTCTGGTAACGACGGATCTCACGAAGTGCGACAGTTCCAGGACGATAACGATGAGGCTTCTTCACACCACCAGTTGCGGGAGCACTCTTACGCGCCGCTTTCGTCGCCAACTGCTTACGTGGAGCCTTGCCTCCGGTGGACTTGCGAGCAGTCTGCTTAGTTCTTGCCATCTTGAACGAATTCGATTGCTGTTCGTACTGTCTGTATGCTATAACGAGCTGTAGCAGTATGTGCGTCTGTCGGAAAACGCTCCGCTTATATGGAGTCGCTGGCCCCGCACGCGGACGCTGATTGGCTAGCGTTATAGTGGTGGGGATGGACGCAGAAGTGGCTATACAGCCAGCACTGCCAGCAATGCCAATGCACAGAAACAGCAAATTCTGATTTTGTTGGCGATATTCCAGTGCATTTAGAATATAAGTAGATAAAGTGTTCAATCTGACGCCTTAAAATATTTGAATGATATGAATAAAACTAAAGCTTTAAAAAAAACTGAAATAAAAATGTTCAGAGCATTTGAGGAGCATTGAAATTAGAAATAAAATTTATCGAAAAAAAAACAAGAATGTCCTTTATTAAGGACAAAAGATATTAAATAATACCGAAATAATATGTAAATATTAAATATTTTAATAATAAATATCAAGAAAAATAATTCAATATCTTTTTTTCAAGATTTTCATTTAAAAAACAATTCTTCACCACAAAAAAATCATCCTCATTACTTTGACTTACTATTATCGAAAATCATATTTGTGATAGATCAAAAATTTAGTGCTCTTTATTTATTAATTTTTTGCTCAAAAATGAATTTTTTTACTCCAGTCGTTAAGCAGGAAATCGAATTTAAAATAGGGAGTTCAACTTGACAAGCTGAACCTCCTTTCCTCCATACTGAAAAAAATATATACAGTAGCGCTACAATGAAATTAAATGCACCAGATTTTTTACTTTTTATTTGCTCCAAGATAGCACAAATAGAATTTGGAATTTAATGTTTTTAAAGAAATATCAATACCTGCGGTCGCGCCGCGAGAATCTGCATAGTCTGCGTCGCTCTACTCAAGTTCCTTTTCTATCTCCACAGAATTATTTATTCGTATGTATTTGATATCAAAGAAATTGGGTCATGTATTATTTAAAGATAACGAATCCAATTTTTTTGCTAAGTGTAACACATGAGAAATCAATGAGAAATAAACGTCTTCTCCCAGCCAATTAGTTGTGTATTTAATTCCCTTAACAATGTTCCAAAAATTATTTGCCACATGTATTTGGTGCCAAAATAATCCTGAGACAATATGCTAATATTGGAAAATATTGAAATCCGATTTATTTGCTAACTGTAAAATGTGAAAAATAATTAGTTACTCAATGACGCTCCTCGGCGAGATTTGAGTTTTTTTTCTATCTTCCCAGAATTATTTGGTCGCATGTTTTTGGTGCCAAAATAATCCTGAGACAATGTTCTATCGAAAAATATCAAAACCCGATTTATTTGCTGACTGTAAAGTGTGAAAAGTAATTAGTTACTCGAGGACACTCCGCAAAGCTCGCTAATTAAGTTACAAAATAACCGCATAATAAGTCGAATATTTTTTGCAGTACGTGAAAGAAGAGTTTTAAGAAATTTTGTGACCATTTAAGAATTATTTTATTTCTGTGTTCAAGATAATTTTTTTTATGTTTTTCTTTATGGAAACCAAACATCACGCATATGATCATTATAATGACACTATAATTCCATTCAAGAAAAAATTAGCATATCAAAATATATAAAGTTAATAAAATCTTTGGTAAAACTGCGCAACAATGACAATCTTACAATTTCAATGTTCTTATAACAAATCATTCCCTTCGAAAATGTCAAGAAAATGTATTATTTTCACATTATTCAGTAATGAGTTATGTAAAGATTACTCTATAAATCATCAATGTAAATTTCTTTACAATCCGCTCGATAAATAACACTTGTGTCTTTCTTGAAGTTTTTAAAGAGATCATGATATCATTTATAAATCATGATAAGAATATCACATTTTAGTGGCGTTTATGTAAATAAAGAAATCCTTTAGAGAAAATATTGAGAGTTATAATAATTGAAACTATAATACTAGAGATCTATTTTCCATGAACTTGTGTACACATTTGAAACTTAAAATAGGAAACTTAAAATGAGATAGGTACATGTTTGACATTTTAAACACGAGAAAGAGAGTTCTGATGATGCGATTATTCAATGCACATCCTACACAAAAAAGTTAGTAATTTAAAAAGAAATTATTTTATTTTGAATTTAGTTAATTTCATTCATAAAAGTAAATATAAGCTGTTGATATTATTTCGGGTTATGTCATTTTTGATTAATTTCTGGATTTGTTATAATTTTGTAGGATATTAAATCCACAAAGAGTCACAAAGAATCTCAAAAAGGGTAATTTTTTATAAAATGAAAATAATCAAAATGACATTTAATTATTTCTATTGTAAGACTTCTTATTGCTAATATTATTTGATTAATCAATAATTTTCTATCAAATAGAAAAGCAGGTTTTTTTATTTGTATCACTTTTGAAGTAAGAAAATATTGTTATCAAAGTCGCCCTAAATCCAACAATCAAAATGTTTTCACTGTCGATCGTTGTTTATTAAAAAAGTATAAATAAAGTTGATAATGTAAAAATGTATTAAACTGTATATAATTTGTGTGATTTTTACTTTTTAGTACAAATATCACATTATATTATTTTAATATTAGGTGTTGGAATTAATTCGTAGCGTTTTACAAGTGATGGGAAGTACTTTCATTAATGTATTTTTTAATGCTCATGTGAAATAAATAACATTCTTTCATTAAAAACGCTACGAATTAATTCCAACACCTAATATATGTTTATACGATTTATTTCATTTGTTCAACATATTTTTTTAAACAAATTATGACAGATTGTATATAAAATCTTTTGATTGTTACTCAGAGATAACTTAAGTACATAACTATTAAAATCACTGTTATACAGTTTTATTTAATTCTTATTTATAGTGTTACAAAATTATTGTCAATTGTGCTTTAATAACTTAAAAACTAATTTAAAGTTAGACCAAAAAAAAAATATATTACAATATGCGAGTAACATTGCATCGCAAAAATTAATCAGATTATTTCTTTTAACATTTATTATAAACATTTGTATAACAATTATGGAAAACTTTGAAATTTTAAATCACGATAATATATTAAAGAACTATTATACTTTTTAACTAATTCTTCTTGCTAATTATATTGTATTTCAATTTATATACATATATTAATAATTAATTGGTAACGAATTAAAAATTAATCTTCTTTGAAAATTAAAATTCTAAGTAATATGACAAATAACAAGACTTTTCTTTTTTTATTCGGACTTGAGGCCCATAATAGACACGTGGTCATTAATACTTATAACTATCCGAAGTTGCACAGGTATAGGAGAAAATATAACAGCAAGGCATAAGAAGACATAACGACCACGTGTGTACATCTATTAACATATTTTAATATACGTAAAATATACATATTTATATATCTGTAATATACGTAACGTGATCTCTTCATTAGCAGACAATGTTTTTTGATAAGATACGAAACTCATAACTCCGAAATCCCAGATTAAAACCCGCTAAGTGAAAAAGAGTAAAATATAATTAAAAATTAGAATAAATTAAATAATACAGTTAGTTGTCTAAGATTTAGGCACTGATGATAAAAAAATAAATTTAAAAAAAGACTACATTATTATTTTTTCTAATTTTGTTCAAATAATTTTAATATTAAAAAAACATTTTTTACCATTAAAAAAAGGTTCTTAAAACATTAAAATAAATAAAAATAAAATTTTGGCTCAATAATAATAAACAATAAAAACGTTTTTTCAAACGTTAAAGAAATGATTTTCCAAACGTTAAATAAAATGTTTTTTAAACGTTAAAAAAGTATTTCTTCAAACGTTACAATAAATGTTTTTTTAATAAAAAAAAGGGGGCTTGACTCATTCTTTTTAGAAACATTGTTTGCTGATTGGGCTATAGATTTTTAATACTAACAGTATCGAAACATGGATTTAGAATAAGCAATGTGTAATATTAGGTATAGTAAAAAGAAATCCATTATTTTTCAAATAGATGGCTTTAGTAATCTGTATCACGCGTAGAGATACAGATTACTAAAGCCATCTATTGGAAAAATAATAGATTTCTTTTTACTATACCTAATATTTATTTTATTCTAATTTGATGAACAGAAATCTGATGAATTAAATATCATTATTCATTATTATCAATGTAAAATTGGCGTAAGAGCAATAAGAAATTTTTCGTAGTAATGTAATATTAAAATTGTGATAAATTTCTGCTCATGTATATTCGTAAATATATAAATATGTAAATAGAACAATGTAATTAATGCCAATGCCAATTCTAAGTCCAAATCAAAACAACGGACAACAATCTGCATTTCGATAAAAAATTTTTTAAATGTATATGTAATCTTAGAAATGTAATAATAAGTGATCTTTGTAAAGATACGGAACTGTAAAGATAAATTTTTTTAAAATAGTAAAACCATGTTAAAGTAAATTTTAAACTTTAAAGTTATATTTTTATTTTTTGTCTTCTATAATGTTTCAACGAATAGTTTTCATCGGTGATCTGAAAATTATGCAACTTTTGAAAATGTTCTCTATTTTTCGTTGAGTTGAAAAGCAATAATTGAGCAATAATAATGTATTAACATGGTTTCCCATAAAATTAAATCTTTTGATAATAAATATCATATCAAAAAATATAATTTTTAACGTTTAACATTTTGCAATGCAACATTACACATGTTGTAATGTCATTTATATTTGATCTAACTTTGAATCAGTTTTGAATTATTAAAGCATAATTCACAATAATTTCGTCATAATATGAATCAGGATTCTATTAACTTTTGATTGATATATCAATTCTATTCTATACGAGGAAAAATACATCAGAAAATGTATAGATAAAACGATTTTTAAACGAAAACTTTTGTACTTTACTTTGTGATAATTTGTTACACAAATAGCTTCCAACATGATATATTGGAATAACTGATAGGTGATAATCTCCAATATATATCAGTTCTTGCCTGTTTTACTGCGATATCTCTCCATTGATTTCTATATATACAAATCTTACACAGTTTTGAAATTGTAATATTATTAACGTATGTATTACATAGTATCAATAAATGTGATTATCATCTAAGAAGTGTATAAACAGATTTCAGACAAGGATATACATATATATATATGTTGTGAAAACACTTTTATTACATTATTCAGATTAACTTAATATTTTCAGTATGTTTTCAGTATGTTTTAAAAAAGTAGATAAATTTCATTAAATGTTTGCTTGCTTACGCCTATGGCACTTATGTAAGTGATAGATGACGAGTAAAGTCATCTTTTATAATTTTAAGTATTCACACAATCAAATCTTACATTTAAAACTGTCTTAAGTACAATCTTAAGATATCATAAGTCAGTTACAGAGACGATCTTGAAATAAGAGCCGACTATAAATATATGACTAAACTCTTTAATAACGTATATATATTGAAACAACTTGGTAATGAATTTCTGACAATTTTACAGTCATTTTCGTGAATATTTATGAATATTTATGAATATTTATGAATAAGTACAGGTCCTTTATTGACTTAAAAAAATTTAATAAAAAAAATCTTTGTTCTATGCTGCTAATTATACATATATGATAATTTCTATCTATATATAGATATATGCGCATGATATATTATGTCCGATACGCCACGTCATACATATATTTAAACACAGTCTTACATTATCGCATAGCGAGATACGACATCAGTCTTCAGCGAGTATCAGTCGCGTGTGTAGGTATTGATTGACGTCTGCACTATTACGCTTCACGAATATTCAGTATTCATATTTTTTCGATTTTTCTTTTAAAAAAGTCGTGTGCTAATTATGTATCCATCTGCACTCCGTTCCGTTCTACACCGCACACAACAGAAACTGACTACAACGTGCCAATTACATGTATATGCATCGCGTCTTCAACACTGTACAAGTCCACTGACACAGTTTACAGACGATGAACTTATGACGAAGGAAATGGTCGCTAAACTGGCCAAGCAGGAGATTACTCCGCTCGTACGAAAGATGGAAAAGGAAGGAAAGATAGACGACAACGTGTTGCAAAAGCTATTCAAGAATGGCTTAATGGGTATCCAAACCCCGACGGAATACGGTGGAACGGGAAGCAATTTTATGAGCACGATTATAACCATTGAGGAACTCTCCAAAGTCGACGCGGCAGTATCTGTATGTGTCGATATTCATAACACTTTGGTAAATTCACTTATTCTTAAGGTTGGATCCGAAGAACAAAAGCAAAGGTATCTACCTAGACTGGCCCAGGATTCCTTAAGTAGTTTCTGTCTATCAGAACCTGGTTCGGGATCGGACGCTTTCTCTTTGAAAACTGAAGCAAAGAAAGATGGAGTCGAATACGTGATCAACGGTACGAAAATGTGGATATCGAATTCCGACGTAGCGCAGATTTTCATAATTTTCGCCAATGCGGATCCTGCCGCTGGTTATCGCGGCATCACGGCCTTCCTCGTGGATCGTGATACACCAGGTTTAAAGGTGGATAAGTGTGAGGACAAGATGGGTCTTAAAGCATCAGGTACTTGCATGGTACACTTCGACAACGTTAGGATACCCAAAGACAATCTGTTGGGAAAGTTTGGACATGGATATAAGTACGCGGCTGGATTTCTGAACGAAGGTAGAATCGGTATTGGCGCGCAGATGATTGGTATAGCGCAGGGATGTTTAGACGCGACCATACCGTACACGTTGGAAAGGAAACAATTTGGGCAGGAAATTTTCTCTTTCCAAAGCCTACAGCATCAAATAGCTCAGGCGGTAACGGAATTGGAATGCGCCAGATTGCTCGTTTACAATGCGGCGAGATTGGTGGAAGCTAAAAAGGACGTCGTGAAGGAAGCAGCTATGGCGAAACTTTTCGCGTCCGAAACCGCGTGTCGTATCACTGCAAAGTGCATAGACTTTATGGGAGGTGTCGGCTTTACGACCGATTTTCCTCAAGAAAAATATTATAGAGATGTAAAAATTGGTACTATTTACGAGGGTACAAGCAATATGCAGTTATCGACGATTGCGAAATGTATTCGCAAGGAATATTCATAAATGATGATTAAAAAAAGAATACTTTCTAAAATAATAATTATTTCTTAAATTATTTATACTTATTTCGAGGCCGATAACGGCACGTAGTTTGCAAATGGAAATTATAAAATTTGTACAAGAATATTACTAGATATCAAGATCTATTTTGCTCAAATATCGTTTTCTTCGCTTATTCATGTTATTTATAATATATTCGTCAATTTTTATTTATTAAAGTTTATTAAACATATTATGTGTATTTCATATTTTTTGAGAATTTTTTTATATAATACAGCATATAATATATAATATATATAATTAAAAAAATATTTTTATATACTATCTAAATTAGAAATAAACGTATAATAGTGTAACAAATAAATATGTTTTAAATATTTTTTATTAAATTGTTTAAATAATTTTTAATATTATGTGTATATATGTGTAATCGTATAAGAAAATAAAATTTTGTA